>BPLS01030134.1:21569-43206 GCA_019656275.1 Rhododendron kiyosumense | reverse complement strand
TCATATACTAGTTTTGGAGGAGATAATTAACCAATGTGGGACAAATCCCAACACTCCCCCGCACGTGCGACCCCTGACACACACGTGGAGAGGTAAACAAAGGATCCGGAACACACGGATCATAATGAAATAAAGTGCAACTATGGCACAAACAAAGGGGAAAAGCCTCCGAAAGCCTAGCTTCGATACCATATTAAAGCATCCAACTCCAAACCAATTAGCAAAGAGTGGAGAGACTATCCAGACTCATATACTAGTTTTGGAGGAGATAATTAACCAATGTGGGACAAATCCCAACAAATGTTGTCATTGATCAAGCTCTACAAAAATGACAATTGTTGATCATTAAAATGAACCTTGCCGGTACCAGAAAAACCCAAACTATAGGGAATAGGGACTGTCGGGAAGCCTTTGTTTTTGGAACTGATTGCCTAGAAGCCTTCTCCCCTACAAATATATTCACACTAGCATAAGTGGCCACGCAATCCTATCAGTTTGTATACATAATTTCATCACTTTACAGGAATATTAGGTAGTTTAATTTTCTTACATCACTTGTTCCCCCTAGACTTAAATTGCTCTCTCTCTCTCTCTCTCTCTCTCTCTCTCTCTCTCTCTCTCTCTCTCTCTCCATGTATACTTATAAAAGATATATATAATTAGCTAATGAAGGTTGTCGTAGTTTTTATTTCATTTGGAAAAGAAGGTTGTAATAGATTGTGTTGGTGGCCTTTATGGGAAAATAAATATTGAGCCAATAAAACTGACAGATTGTGCAAATATGCAGGGCAAGATTAACGATGAAGGATTGATATCTTTAGGGCCATGGGGAGGAAAAGATGGTGTAGATTGGGCTCACAAGGCCAATGGGCCCATAATGCAGATAAGTATTTGTTATGGAGAAGCTATCGATTCGATTTTATTCCGATGTAGGAGCTTTGATGGCCTCGTTATAGGAAGCTCCGAGAAGATTGGCGGTACTGGTGGCCATACGACTAAGACGGTGTGACCCTCTTTAGCTTATTCAAAGACCCTGACAGAGATGAACGTGGATCCATCCGAATGTTCGGATGTACAAGCATCCCACACATGTCGGACGGTTTCAGACATATCTGTGTCTGGATTTTTGCACCTTAATTATGTTAATTTGCATCCATAGCATTTTTTCAAATGTTTTTTTTATCATTATTGTCCAGACGAATAGGCTAGCGAATTACTCCATTTAACCAAAAACCTCAATAATTTCAGATTTTTTTTTTATGCATCCCAAACAAACTCATAATTTGTACTTGCACTTGTGTAGTTCTGCATCGACAGTTCAGTAGAGCAACTCTCGTTCATAAGCCTGACGTACGGAGACTACTATGGACAAGTGGCAATCAGATCTCTCTATTTTGAAACAAATATTGGAAACAAATATGGGCCATTTGGTACGATTTCAGGTGCTTCTTCTCAATCCATTCCAATAGAAGGTGGAGTCACTGTTGGATTCCATGGACGTTGTGGAACTGGAACCTATCTTACTGCAATTGGTATATTTGTAGCACCCAAAGTCAATAATTTGCCTAGTACTTCAGGGGAAAAATTCGATAGTTTGCACTCAGTTCACGACCCAAATTATGCGCCAACCCAGCTCGAGGTTACTTTCTATCCTTCTATTTTTTATTTTATCCAATTAGTAATAAAAATGCGCATGCCCATTTTCTTTCTCATAAGATTGTTACGTCGGAGAATGGGACTGTTAGGGTTTGCTGTGATGATACCAATGTCCATATTTAATATTCTTGATATGCAAATTATTGATTCATAAAAATCCCGTGAAACGGAGTTAGATATATTGTAACGTCCCAATTTTTGAACACGTTAATTAAATCATTTTTAATTGATTTAATAATCCATAAAACTAATTTAAGAAATTAAATTTTATTAAACAAAGTTTAGCAGTGGAAATCTCAAATACCAAATTCAAAACTACTAAACTGTCTTACAACCCAACGAAATAAAACAAAGTTTGACAAATGTAATCACACTTCTGGAAATTCAAATAACAATATTTTAAATTAATGGAGTTTCTAAGAGTAAGGCATCCAAGGCTCAACAAACTCCCATTCCTTAGCTGGGAGCTCTTCACCCTTGTATTAATCATCTTGTAGAGGATTCTGTTCTTCGGACTCCTTATTACTTGGCATGAAATGCCAGCCCAATGGCACTATAATGAGTTTTGAAACTCAGTAGACAAATCTTACCCATTAACCCTTACTCTACAAACAATCACATTTTTAATAAAAGGAGGTAAGAATCGAAGAGCATAAAACTTATTTCATTATATGACCATCAACTTAAGAAAATTCCAGAATCTCGACTTCAATAATCATTCCAACACCGCAGTATTTACCATGTTCCAAACTCAAAATTTCACTGGACATACTTTATAGGTCTTGCTAGGCAACCCTCAATATCTTGAGATCCTAATAGACTACTCTCACCATTCTAGGTCCATCAGGCTGCCCTCAAGGTCCTGCTAGGTTACCCTCAATACCTGAGGTCCCGCCTGGCTACCCCTGAGGTCCTACTTGGTCACTCTCACAATTGTAGGTCCATCAAGCTGCTCTCAAGATCCTGCTAGGCTACCCTCAATACATGAGGTCATGCCAGTCTACTCCTGAGGTCCTGCTTGACTACCCCCACAATTCTAGGTCCATCAGGCTGCCCTCAAGGTCCAGCTAGGCTACCCTCAATACCTGAGGTCCTGCCAGGCTATCCCTGAGGTCCTGCTTGGCCACCCTAGCTACACCGGGTCTTTCAGGATGCCCTCAAGGTCCTACTAGGCTACCCCCGATAACACGAGGTCCTGTCAGGCCACCCCCGAGGTCCTGCTAAGCCCACAACTTTTCATCTGTTTCCTCTTTCCGTTAACCAAAACAACATCCATATACTTTCTCTAAGCCCACAAATCATCCAATATCCATAATGTCCTTCCTATGTTCTCGGTTCAATCAACAAAGCAATTATTTTAAACGATGAGTAAACAGATCATACTATCACAACATACACTTGGTGGCGGCAACGGTACGTGCGGTGTTCGTTTTCTTCCTCTTTTCTTCTTTTCCAGTCACTCTTCTCTCCCTCTCAGAAAAATTAGAAGAACAACAAACAAACAAAAAGAAAAAGAAAGTGGACAACAATCTATTAATGCTCCCCCTCTCTCTCTCTGGGCAAAAATAAGAAAAAGAAAAGAAGAAGAAGAAGATAGTGGAGGATGATGGTGATGACCCCTCTCTCTCTCTCTCTCTCTCTCTCTCTCTCTCACTTGTTGTCTGCCGAAAAAAAAAGAATGGGAATGGGGGAGGCTTTGATTTCTTTCAGGGGAGTAACATAGAGAGGCGGGAGTGTTGGAGGATAAGGGTAGAGGTGATAGAGTATGGGAGGGAAGTGGAGGTTTAGTTCCAATAGGATTCTAGCTTGGGTTTAGATAGGAAGGGTAAGGGATGAAAGTATATCTCTAAAGGGCAGAGGTGATGAAGTTTGGGACGGAAGTGGAGGTTTAGTTCCAATAGGATTCTAGCTTGGGTTTAGATAGGAAGGGTAAGGGATGAAAGTATATCTCTAAAGATAATATATTTCGTATATGATTTTCAAAGTAATATCAATTATACACACAATGATGTATTTTAATTGATTAATCTAACTTATTATTGAATTAGTATTTAATATTTCAAATTTGTATTTAAAAAAAAAATTGGTCCAAAAATCCGGGTCGTTACATATGTATGTATATGAGGAGTGCTACATACACTACACATTTTCACTACATCATTCACTACATTCTTTATGGGACTCATTTCGGGTCCAACAAAAAATACAGAAAAATATCCATAAATTTTAAAATAATATTTTAGGAGGCCCCGTAAAAAACCAGCTCTAACGGGTATCGATAAATATTATTTCTGGGTACGTATGTTCGAAACTGCGCAATTGAGCATTTTCGTTCCTATAAATTGAGAAAAAATACTTACCGATACCGGTTAAAGCTAATTTTTTACAGGGCCCCCTAAAATATTATTTTAAAATTTATGGATATTTTTCTTTATTTTTTGTTGGACCCGAAATGAGTTTCATAAAGAATGTAGTGGATGGTGTAGTGAAAGTGTGTAGTGTATGTAGCATTCCTGTATATCAATAGTCATCTCAACAAATCATATACATTTTAAAAAATGCTATGTACTCGGAATCCATTCACAGATCTCGAAAGAGGTTTGTTTGGAGTTGTCTTACTTGTGTGAGTCCCACATTCACCATCCTGTGGGACCACGTTATTGTACAGTTTTGGATATATCTATACCTAGATGTATGTATCACCCAAATGTTCATAAGGGTACTATTTGTTATTTGAGATGGACATTGCTTAAAGACACGTAAATTCGGATCCAGGGATACTACCATGCACACCATGCCTAGCACCCTGCCAAGCACCTCAAAACGACGCCGTTTTGACCAAAAAAGCCACGTCATCAATACTATGCAAAACTATGTCGTTTTGAGTGGAAAAAATAGCACCATTTTTGGACCTAAAAAATTGGAGCACTGTTATATATTAAAAAATATGGTGAACAAATTTAGTACTCCAATTTTTCATTCGTTTGAACCGGTGCGAAGATCTTATTTTTTTGATCATATTATTCTAAAATGTCATAATTAATTTTTGACTCTAAGGCTTTCATAGGACACCCTACGAATTCCGAAACTCCCTACAAATTCTAAAACAACCCTTACAGATATTGAATTGAGCTATTTTTTCAGGAACCCATAGAAAATATTTTAAGAATAATATTGAAACAAAAGTCTCGAAGCCCGTCCTTTCGGTTTGAATCATTTTTTTAGAATTCGTAATGAGGCCCACACAAAAAATCACACTTGTTATGGAATGCCAACCAAATAAATAAGGAATTAGAATCAACACAGTAGCTCTTTTGTAAGTCCAAAAACGGTGCTATTTTTCCCACTCAAAACGACATAGTTTTGCATAGTATTAATGACGCCCCTTTTTTGGTCAAAACGGCGTCGTTTTGAGATGTTAGGCAGGGTGTGCATGGTAGTGTCCCCGGATCCCGTAAATTCATGGTCTGTGTACCTGAAAACTCGCGTTTTTGGCAGCAGGTGTGAATGCGATGTGCGCGGGCGTGCCAAGACTTGTAGCGCCTAACTTGTTGTGAAGATTCCCGTGAATCTTGACTTCTATCGTAGAGCGATCTTGTACGACCCAAAGGTTAAAGATCGTATGAAGGTTCGTGGTTTGCCACACGGTTGTGGACTTAATATTTCCTAGTCGTATAGGAAATGAAACGTGAAAACGTGAACTTTATTACTCCGGGATAATAAAGTTTGTACAGGAAAGTAAAATCCAAACTACTTGAAGAAGTTAGTTCGAATGGGGTTGAATACTAAGTATTCGATAGTCTACTTTGCTGAAAGTAGGAAAGTGTGCTTCGCTGGGAAGACTTTGTTTGTAAGCGTTAGCTTTGATTGGTGTTGGACCCGTTTTCTGCCTTCGATTCTGCTATTTATAAGCAAAACAGCAGGCAGATTCAGGCCTGAATCCGGCCTCAGCATTGCACCATAAGCCGCCACATGTCCCACGATTTGCTCCACTTTTCATGCATATTTGTTCATGGGCAGTTTTCAGAAGTTGATGGCAGTTATATTTGATCATGGGTAGTGGGCTTCTTATTCGTTGACACATGTCCCATGTATTGATGAAAATATCTTCCAACTCCTCCCCCTTTTCGTGCTTCTCATGACACATGGCCAATTGACTTGGTCAATTGGCCTTTGAATTGAAGCAAGCACAACTGCCAGAACATAACCAATTCCCTACAAAGATGGGACCTTCCTCCGCACCTCATTTCAGCACCTTGGTGTCAGCCTAGAACCGTGGGTTGCATCCATGGGTCAAACCACCATTTCCCCCATGGGCCAACCCATGGGCTACACCTTTAAAGGACTTCGGGCCATAATTTTAATATGGGCTGCGTGTCACTTGGGCCCAATTCTTGTGGGCTGCTCCTCTCAAAGATCTTGGGCCGCAATTCTTTACAAGGGTCGTGTGCTTCTTGGGCCCAAATGGAAAAATGCCCATGGCCCAAAAATCATCCAATCAATTTATTTAGCTCTCGGCCCAATTTATTTAAAGGAATTCCAACCACGGCAAGCCCGATCCGCGGTGCCAAAAACGGGTATAAACAGTACCCAAAAAAAAAAGGAGTAAATTCATGGTTTAAGTAAATTTGGATGGTAATTAATGTCTTTTAGGTCTACATTTGTTTAGAGTTTCATGTTACGTTGTCGGCATTATTCTGAAATAGATTATAGATTGTTTGTATCATGTTTATGACTTACACATGTTTACCATATTCAACTGCATGTTAGGTTTAGGTATGGGATCGAGTGTCAAACAAACCACCGGAACATACTTATTCGCGCTATGTGACTATATTAATGCGATCGACATTATTTCTAGTTATTAATATTCTTGGCAAGCGTTACAAAGTTAATGATGCTGATCGTAAAAATGAACTTGATTAGCCAAATGAGATTTGGAGTTTTCATTTTTATATTTATAGTAACCCTAATTGTCCTCGCCAAGTAACGCTTGCGGAGCACTCTACTAATCCGTAGTCGTTCAATTCTACCATCCACTAACGAAAACCCAAGTAAAACGAAACACATTCGATTTTGAATATCTGATTCTGATAAAGGAGAAGGCTTCTCGGCAATCCCCAAAAGGAGGTTGCACTATTCTGTTTGGTTATTCCGACATAAGTGAGATTCATTTTAATGATCAAAATTGGGGTCAAGTGTGCAACACGTCGTAAGTTTTTGCATGAAGAGCTCATTGAGAATATTGATTGTGTGGAAACTTATTAAAATTAAGGGTGTTGCTATGCCAAAATTAAAAAAAATTTGGTCAAAAATTGAGAAGATATATTAATAATTGCCCAGTGGCACTTACATAACAAAGTTTATTGCAAATATCTTGGACAAAACCAAACTAATCATCTAAATATTGTAACACGAGAAAAGCACAAGGTAGTCGATGTCTTTCATCTCGACTCAGACATTGAGCCTGACGCAAACAACAGCATTTGCTATCTGCTGTATATTCATACTTAGAATCAGCAGTCTCAAAAGAGATAAAGTGTTAGCCAAAGATAAAAGATGATAAATATCCAGACAACTAAATGGATTCCAACTAAGTATGGACGCACCAATGAACTTCCAAAAAATAACAGATCTGACGAACCTCCATGAGTTGCCCCACCAAAAATATCATGTAGGGTAAAAGCACTGTTGGCACGGATATCATTGTAAGGCAACATCATCTCTAAAAGACCCGATCTATAGACAATTATTCGTCCAAAGACGAAACTGAACTCTCGAGAAAACGAGAGACAAAATTTTTACAGATCAAACGACAAGTCGTTGATTGGAAGAGAAGCAAAACAAAGAGAAAAATATATAGACCTTCCCCTCCCACTGTTGTCTAAGACTCTAAAGGTGTGAACCTTAGGGGGGAGGGGAAGGGAGAAGAAGGATTTTGTGGCGGCTAGGGTTCCCCTCTTACCAACTTGCCAAAATTAAAAGTTAATGTCAAAAATGATAGTGCATAAAAGACATATACCATGTGCAATTTACAAGACTTTTATACACTATAATTTTTATTCTAACAAAACCAATTTTGGCAAATATCATTTCTCAAAACTAATACCTTTAGCCTATTGTAAAAATGGTTTGGTCGATTTGGTTCCATGTTGCTGAACCCATGTTTACATCAGTAAATGAATTGCAAATTGGTATCAATGGGCATCAATTTTTGTGACTTTTGAAACAGTTAATGTTGTTGATGGTATCTACCAAATGAACACTTAGGGATAATTAACCAATATTGGTAGGGTTGGAATTATGTCCAAATTTTGAATTAGTCTCCCTCAAAGGAAACCATGATAGACATGGAATTTGTCAATCAATAATATCCTCTCCTATTTACTGTCTTCCCCATTCTATGGTACTGTTATTTTTGCATCATCTCTCATTCTCTCCCATTATTTTCTTTCTCCCTTTGAGTGATTTCCTCTCCTATTTACTGTCTTTCATTTCATAATTTTGAAATTCTTACTGTGCAAATGGTAATTACGCTTCAGTAATTAGTTCCCGACATTTTTTCCCAATTCTATCATGGCGGCTAGTTGTTATCCTTTGAGATTTTTCTTATGCATGCATTGAGGTATTGTGTAGAATGTGGTGAACTAGGGAACACATTGGAAGAAGACTTTTGAGGGGCTTTGCAGCGCAAACTAGGAAAGCAAAAGCAGCCAATTACGTACCGATACAAACTACAATGGCAAAAGCAAGAAGAGCATGATTGTTTGATCTTTTGTTGTCGCTAACCTCAACAATCCGCTTAGGCCCTCACTGTTTTGCAATCACTCCTAGGGAAAAAAAATGTCGTATTCAGATTCTCTATATGTTTTCTTTTTGCGATATCATTTTATTTATTTAACTTTGGATCGATTTTTCACTTGAAGTATGTTGCGCAAGACGTTGACTTTGCCTTTGTTATGATGCAGATCAAGAACGAGGTTAACAAGGATAATAGTGTGCATGAAGATATCAATTTAGAAGGACTAGAGGTTAGCTTTTGTCATGCTAAATTTGCTTCTATTTCCTAATCATATTATCTATCTTCGAGGACAAAAGTAATACGCTTTTTATAAGGCAACAATGATTTTGCTTGGTGTTTCCGTTGAACATATTGTTTCTAATGTGCATAATTTCTACCTAATTGGTGTTTTTTTTACTATATATTGCAAAATGACTCGAAGTCATTGATTGTGTATTTATTTTTCTTTAAGTTGAATCTGGGTTCCGTGTGATAAAAAAAAATCTATTTTTTGATTTCGACATTATGTATTTTTGCAAAGCCTAAGCAATCGTGATCATTGAAAATCAAATAAAAAAGGCATGAGAAGAATAACTAATGATATTTGGAAGGAAGATAGAAAATGTAACTAGCATTATTGGAGTTTGGAATAGAAAGTGGCTAGCTTTAAATGCTTTCTGGGGTTTTGCCTGGCAATTTTAGCTATTTGTTGTTGTACATGCCCTTATCTGAATGATCTAAACTATTTGTTATTGGCAATTTTGGAAAAATCAAACTATGAGCGCGTCACAAAAAACCCCATACGAAGACAGTGCTCCCATTTATAAATAGAATAGAAGATCGATAATTCTATAAGAGAAATATAGGGTTAATTAAATAAGGACTTCGCAGATTAGCTGCTTAATTGAAGTTTATTAATTAAAATTTGGGTGTGTATTAGACATTGAAATCAAAATTTGAAGGGAGTTTTAACATTTTCGATTCCCTAAATGATATACAAAATATGCTAGTGAAGGTTGTCAATTTTTTTTGGAAGAGAAGGATGTAATAGATTGTGTGAATGTGCAGGGCAATAATAGAAGTGCAGAAGGATTGATGTCTTTAGGACCATGGGGAGGAAAAGAGGGTAAATATTGGGCTTACAAGCCCGACGGGCCTATACTGCACATAACTATTCGTTATGGATTTGTTATCCATTCAATTGTATTCACAAGTAAAAGCTGCGATGGCGGTGTTATAGGAAGCTCCGAGAAATTTGGCGGTACTGGTGGCCGTACGACTGAAACGGTGCGACCCTCTTTTAGCTTATTCAAACCCGGACAGAGATGTATCTGGATCCATCTGATGCACTTGGAACCGGCACACATCGAACCATTCCGGACACCTCTATGTCCGGATTTGTGCACTTTTGTTTCTTTTCATATCAATTTTTTATAAATAAAATAAAATTAACCTTTACTGTCGGAAGACGAGTAGGCAAGTGATTATTTAACAAAAACTACACGAACTTCATATGATTTCTATTTTCATTCTTTTAGCCTCCCACAAAGTTCTAATATATATTTGCACTTGTTTAGTTCTGCATTGACACTTCAGAAGAGCGACTCACTTCCATAAGCTTGACATTCGATTACTTCCATGGAAAAGTGAGAATCACAACTCTATGTTTCAACACAAATTTGAACAAATATGGGCCTTTTGGATCAAGATTGGGTCATTATTCTGAGTTCATTCCAATAGAAGGCAGAGTCTTTGGTGGATTCCATGGACGTACCGATGATAGGTACATTGCGGCAATTGGTATATTTGTGCCACCCAAAGTCAACCATTTGCATTCAATTCAAGACCCAGATTCTGCTCCAATCCAGCACAAGGTTAGCTTTTATACCCTCTATTTTTCTCTTGTTCAATTAGTAAATCAAAATTTTCATGCTCATTTTCTCTATCGTACGATTGTTATGTAGGGCAATGGGGTCTGTTACGGTTTCCTTTCGATGATCCCAACATCCATTTTTAATATTCTCGATATGGATATTAGTGATTCATTAAAACGACGTGGTATTTTAAAAAATGCTACATACGTAGACTCCATGCACACATGTGGATGCATGTTTATCTGGAATTGTCTGATCTATGTGTGTCCCACATTCGTCGTGTGGAACCAATTTCAAACCAAAATTGCTATCCCACTAAGGTATTTTGGTTAGGCACCTATTCGTACTTGAATAAATTCGTATTCTTACACAAATAATTTAAAAAATTCTTTTCAATATCAAGGTTAGATCATAAAAATGATGTTTCAATGGTTTCCAATGAATACCACAGGAGAGTTGGTCAATTATTATTTTTGTTTTACTAATTAAAAAGCTCACAGAATAATCTAGTTATATGATATACACCTACCCTTCACACTTTTGCCGCCAACATGCAACAACAAAAGTGGCTTTCATTTGAAAGTGTCATTGCCAAATTTAAATCCTAGATCCACAACCGGTGTCCGGATATGTACCAGACGCATATGTCTAATGTTCTAAAAATCGCTAGGTGCTAGTTGGGCGGAAAATGGGCTCCTAGCGCCTAGGCGGAAACTAGGCACCCACCTAATCGGCTGTCTAATATAGGCGTCGGACCACCACCTAGTTCCTAGGCGGGGAGTCGGGGACTAATCGACTTAGGGGGCCGCCTTTTAGAACAATGCATGTGTCTCACCCAGATGTTTTGTGTACTGTATGACACAATGAATTCTTAAAGGAACGTAAATTCAGGGTCTGAGTTAATTTTGATGCTAACTAATTAATAACTGTTAGATCTTTATTTGTTTAGAGTTTCATGTAACAATAGTACGATATTGTTGGCATTATTTTGATTGTAAATTGTTTGTATTGTATTTATGATTTATACCATGTTCAGGTGTTAGGTTCAGGTGTCGCTTCCAAACCCAAAACGCTTGAGACTCCAACCATCAAATCTAAGTGGTCGTTACAATTTTCGGTAGCAAAATTCAAGGCCAATTTTTGTGGTTCCAAACCGAAAACGCTTGAGAACATCATTGTCCACAATGCTGCTTCAAGCAGTGCAGCCACCAACAGAGATGACCACCATGGTGGAGCTCCTTCCCCATCTTCTGAAACGATCCGCATGAATCTTGACCTCGTGGATTCGGCTTCCCAGAGTCTCGACCTCGTGGATTCAGCATTCAAGAAGTACACAATCCATATGAGTAAGCAAATCAATGAGGCCCGTGAGAAATTGGAGGAGCTAAAAAGATTAGGGAGCAGGGAAAGTGACTTTGACAAACTCGAGAAGGCCATAGCGAAGCTTAAGTTCCAGATCCCTTTGGCCACCAACAAATATGACCACCACGGTGGAGCTCTTTCCCCCACTTCTAAAATGATCCATAGTGATCTCATCCTTCTGGATACGGCCTTTGCAGAGGCGGAGGAGTCCATGCACCATATGAATGTGAAAATCAACCAAGCCCATGAGAAATTCAAGGAGTTACAAACATTACCGAGTAGTGAGAGAGACTTTGACAAACTACAAGAGGCCGACTTCAACTCTGACGAACTACAAGAGGCCGACTCGGACTCTGACGAAATACAAGAGGCCGACTCCAACTCTGACGAACTACAAGAGGCCGAATCCAACTCTGACAAACTACAAGACGCCAACTCCAACTCTGACAAACTACAAGACGCCGACTCTGACAAACTACAAGAGGCTGACTCTGACAAGCTACAAAAAGCTGAATCTGACAAACTACAAAGGACCGACTCTGTCAAAAAAGAACTGCGAAAGGTCATCGGAAAGCTGAAAGTCCAGATCCGTTCGCATCATAAAATATGCCATGTCGACTCCAACCCACATCATAAGAATTGGGACAATATAAACGGGGCCGAGGGTGGAATGACGCACTTCTTCCACAAGGAGCCAGAGGTTGCGCACACTAGTGATTTTGATGGCCTATTGAAAGATTTCCACGACCTTCCCGAGCCATTGCGTTGTTGTTTGTCATGTTTCTTCAAGTTCCCACCAATGGCAACCATAAAGAGAACACCAATGATTTATCTGTGGATAGGGCAGGGATATATTTCCGAGTATCTCCATACCGAAGGGTATGTTTGGGATGTTGAAATGCATGCTGGCAAGATCTTTGATAAGCTTATTGCAAAGGGTTTCATTGAGCCTATCTACCAAAATTGCTCCTTGGTGCCAGACAGTTGCAAGATGAGCTCTTTTGTTCGTTCTTCTTTATACGAAGAAGCTAAACGTAGAGGATTTACTTCAAATGGCACTCTTGATTTGGATCCTGCATCGGTTTGTGGCGATCCAAGTAGGCACTCATCATGTCTGATCAATGTTGGTGAGGCCATTATTAATTTCCAACCTGAAATATTTGAGAATATGAAGGTTATTCGAAGTCTTTATCTTGGAAGGTGGCAGAGCTCAACAACGCACCACATTGAACTAGCAAATGCCAAAATTCTCCGCGGACTGAATAAGCTGAAAAACTTAACTTTTCTCAGCCTTCGAGGAATTTCTATGATTACAGAGCTTCCCACAGTCATTTCAGAGCTCAATGATTTGATGATCTTAGATCTCCGTGCTTGTTATAATCTTGATGTGATTCCTAACAATATTGGTTTGCTCAAGAGTTTGACACACTTGGACATGTCTGAGTGTTACTCTTTAGAAAACATGCCCAAGAGTCTAGCTGAACTATCAAACCTCCAAGTCCTTAAGGGATTCTTGATTGGAGATTTTAATAACGACAAACAATCATGTACTTTGCACGATTTGTCAAGATTGCAGAAGTTGAGAAAACTTAACATCCACACAAGTGTTAAAGATCTTCTTAGGCTGCAGGACTTGGAGTACTTAGAAAGGTTTGAAGGCCTAAAAAAGTTGACAATATCATGGGGAAGATTACAAGCTCGAGCTGAAGTCAATATTGCAGAAGCAAATCCCTTTAGACTTCCATCGAGACTGCAAAAACTAGTCCTTCAGTGTTTCCCTATGACGAGTCTAATCGATGGGCTGATGCCTGGCAAACTTAAGGAACTAAAGAAACTCTACATTAGAGGAGGGCAACTACGTGATCTAGGAGAAATTCAGAAACGCCAAGTGGAGCAGTGGAACGTGGAGATATTGCGTTTGGAGTACTTGAGCGAATTAGAGTTATATTGGAAAGAACTGAGGACAGTATTTCCCAAGTTAATTTACTTGCACCAAGAAGAATGCCCCAAGTTTATTAGCTTCCCGTGTGATGAAAGGGGCGTGTGGATTGACAATAAGGCCATTGATACTCACGTGCAGCTGCAGAAATACCTCAGAACCAGTGACATGATCAGCTCAAGTTCTATGTTGGGCTCTGGTTCAACCTCAACTCAGGATGATTGCAACATTGTCCAGTAGATGAGAAACAACTTTAGTTGGTTAGGTTATGTGCAACCTTAAGTGCTTAGCTTTAGAAATAAGATTAAGGGAGAGTTAAATCGGTGGTTGTAACTTACTCCTAGAGGCCGGAGCCTCCATAAGCAAGGTAGGTTCTTCCATGGCTTTTTCTATCTTGTATTTTCTTTCTTGTTCTTCCTCTATATAACTTAGATTTTTCACCTATAAACAGTTGATGTCTAAAAATATGCACTCATTTTGGAGTAGTTTTCTCATCCCTTGGCAATGAGCGGTATTTCGTCTTGTTAAATCATCAAAGAGAATGGGTGACAATGGATCGTACTGCCTCAGGTCTGTGTGTGACAAACTCTGAAGAAGGTGCTAAGACTTCAAATGATGCAGAAGAGACTCACACCCCCAATCACACCGCTCAGACTTCAAGGTTGCTGTTCCTAGACTTTTTCAATTGGTTGTTTTCAAGGCGCTTTTGACATCGAAATTTATCCACGTTCTTATATTTAACACTAGATCTCTTGGTATATAAACAACGGGCGCTTGTCAGCATAACATTTTCCATTAGCTGGTATCGAAAGACAATTAAAGAACTCCTGTTGTTGCTGAAAGTTGGTGACAGCAGCTGGAGAGATGTTCCATGGAATTCTTTTGCGCTAAAGCATTCGGAGAGATTACACACAAACAAAACTCACTACTTGATTCAATCACAACAGGAGATTACGACATCACTCTCTTCCTCTCTCGTACGTGTGTACACTAGCTTACAAGCCATTACACTCACAAACTAACGACCAATGCATCTAATCGTCGCAACTTCCACCTGATTTCCAGCCCTCTGAGTTGCTGGCTGGGACCTCTTTTGTTTGATTCCAAATCTCTCTTCGCTCCCTCACCACAGTTCACTCAGCTCATCAATTAAGCTTACATAATTACGTTCACAACAGGAGCGAGTAATAAAAATTTATTCCACTTGGGAAAATGTGAATTAGTTCAAAACTCAGTGCTAAGAGCCAAAGGCTGGCAAAATAGCAAAAAATAGAAGGCAGATCAATGTTAGAATTTGGCAAAATTGAACAAGATAGGTTTTGTCTTTAATTAGTTAATATTACTTATCAGATTTGTTTCATTTTTCTATTAATTCCAATGGATGTTGCAGCGATAGCTTTGGATACATATTTTAATTGATATTTTTTGGGCCATGGAATTGGAGAGGGAAAGATGGTGAGGATTGGGCTTACAAAGCAAACGGGCCCATAATGCAGATAAGTATTTGCTATATATGGAGAAGCTATCAATTCAATTTTGTTCCGAAGTAGGAGCTCTGATGGCCTCGTTATAGGAAGTTCCGAGAAATTTGGCGGTCCTGGTATACGACTGAAATGGTGTGACCCTCTTTTTTTTATCATTATTGTCCAGACGAACAGGCACGCAAAGTATTTAACCAAAAACCACAACAATTTCATATGTTTTTAATTTATTTTTTTATGCATCTCAAACAAACTCATAATTTGTACTTGCAATTGTTTAGTTCTGCATCAACAGTTTAATAAAAAACTGTTCGGATGAAGCTCTCCCGGTCATTTTTTTTTCCTGATTTCTCGCGAATACTCTTAAAATCACGTTCTGATTACATTGAGCTGCTCGGATCATCAAAATTCTATCGAAAACTATGAGATGTTTTTTTAGGTGTCCCTGAAACCGCCCCGAAACTTCTATTGGTAGACTTTTGCTATGAGGAATTACAAATGCCATATCAGCCAAAAAGACTGTCCAACTTGAGCTAAAACTACTAGAACAGGAGCACAACAAATGGATCGAAACGCACAATTTTTCCTTAACCAACCAATTGCAAAAAAATCTGTGTTTCCTCCCGGTTGAGTCTCTCTCAGTTCGGATTTGCTACCCCTAATTCTGGTCTCCTAGATTTGGGGCCTAATGATGTTTCTCGCAATGCGGGACGAAGCCAGTTTTTCTTTTGGCCACTCAAGCACATGCTGCATATATCTTTAAACCACTTAAATCTGCTGAAGCAGAACTAGCTAGCTCTTGCCTGGAGTTGCTGCAAAATGAAAAAATCATAAGCACCCTTGGTTGGAAATTACTAACATGCACAACGATATGAGAAATTGAACCATTTAACCTTCTTTTCTGATGACTAAAGATTATTAGCTATCCGTTGTTTGATTTAGACTTGGCCCTGGTTCTTAACTTCTTATGCCTTGAACTGGAAGGTTTCCAAGCTCTGATCACTAGAAGGTTTAAGAGGGCAAAGCAACTATATTGAAAAAATATTTATCGATATCTGTTGGAGTTGATTTTTTGACAGAGTCCCATAATTTATTTTTAAATTTATAAAATTTTTTTTTTTTTTGAGTCCCGGAGTGAGCCCTACTTGAGTGCACTGAACCTAGTGCAGCGATTGAAGTTTGTCTGCTTAATTATTTTAAAAATCAATTCTAGTATCACACGCACCTACACGCCCCATTAAACACACACCTACACTCACATGAGTGGTGGGTCCCACGTATATTGGAGGTGTTAGTATGTGCAGGACCACCACCCATATGATGTGGATGTGTATTTAGGTGTGTAAGTGAATAGTGCTAGCAAAGTTGTTGTCATTTGTCGGATTTGGTGGTGGTGCGGGCTGTTGGAGTTGGTGACCTGCGGAGGAAGGGTAGTGGGTACGTGTAGGCGCTGCTAGGGTTTCGGTTGGGTTTGGGCTGGGCTTAGCCTATGTTCTCTTTGGGCTGGCATTTTGGATTTGGGCTTAAATTTATATCTGGGTTTTTTAGGCCTTTTAGGATGTTTGAGTTTTAATTGTTCCAATTTGGGTGTTGTGAGGCCCATAGAATGCGTTTGAGCTTTGCCCTCGGGTGTTCGGGCTTGACCAATTTTTGGGCCTAGGCCATTTTCCGATCTTTGATTAGATCACCCTTCCCTCACCCCACTTGATATACCATTTTCAAGTTATTTAATAAATTTTTGCCGGTTAAAAAAAAAAAGAACTGGAAAAAGAAAACAGCTATTAGGCTGACACCAACTACCAGTTTTATTATGGCTTTTTGACTTTTTTGGTCCCCAAAGTATTTCCGTCGTGCCATTTTAAGTGAATTTTTTCACTTTTTTTATTTTTTTCTAGTTAAAAGTGCTCCTTGTTCAAAATATTTGGGTAATTTCTTTTACTTTTTTGATTCGTGGACGAATCAAAAAGTCAAAAAACTTTAGAGCAAAATAAACAAACGCGAAAAAAATTCAAATAAGGACAAAACTATAACTTTAAAAAAAAAAAGTTTATTGGAACACCAAACGCAATGCTATTGTTAAAACACCAAGGTGGCATCGAAATCCCAGGACCTTCTCTATCTTATTATCCTCCATTGTTATTTATTTTATTTCAATTTATGCTATTTTATTGAAAAATCCAAAACATTTAAAAATTTCGTTCAAAGTGCGTGGGTGATAAGATAATGATCAAAATTGCTTGATTGATTAGATAGAAAGGGGGACCGAAAGCGATCTAACATTTTTGTGAGCAAATCGATCCGGAGAAAAACGTGCCCAGAAATCGTACCCCACTGACCTGCAATAGGGACTGATCGGTCCCCCACTGAAATCGTACCTACGATTGCGTCGGTTCGTCTCCAGCAATCCGATCCGAGCTATCCAAAAATTTTATAACAAAAAAAAACGAGGGGGTCCACGTGAGAATCAACGACATCCAATGTGTGTAGGGTGCTTGATCCAAACACCCTATTGAAATCCTGCCCAAGTAAAGTTTAATTTTATTGCATTTTATTTTTTGTTTCATTTCAGTTTCTTAATTTAATTTAAGTGTATGGCTATGTTCTTTCATTTTGTGAAAATCTCTTTTTGGATAGCAAAATAAATTTTATTAATCTTCAAAGACACAAGCCACCCAATGTTCAGAAGAAAAAAGAACCAAGTTGGCAAGCAACCACTTAAAACAGATCGACGAACTAAAACCCAAAATCTAAAACCCGCGGAATACGGTAAAACCAATATTGGGTGTTTGGTTTCACTGATTTGAAACACTATATATGTTGAACGTACAATAATTCGAGGGTTGAGATAAACTATGCTACGAGAAGACGAATTGTGCCAATGACCCTAGATTAGTGTATAGACAACGCACGCTAATTATCAAAGACAGGCTTTGGGGGTTAATGATTATATTTATCCTTTCCAATTGAAAAGTTTGACTAACTAACCACTTTTTCCACTTTTTTAGTTTTATCTTTACTTAATTTTTTTTTTCTTTGGTATTTGCCTGTTTTGCATCAAATTTTTTTAACTTTTTGTTTCGTCTCATTAAGACAAATCAGAAAAGCGAAAAAAATTTACTTTTACTCAAATATTTTGAACAATGACCACTTTGAAGTAAACTTTTTTCACTTTTTTTATTTTTTTCTAGTTAAAAGTGTTCCTTGTTCAAAATATTTGGGTAATTTTTTTTACTTTTTCGATTCGTCTCTCATCGAGATGAATCAAAAAGTCAAAAAACTTTAGAGCAAAACGAACAAATGTGAAAAAAATTCAAATGAGGACAAAACTATAACTTTAAAAAAAAAAAAGTTTAGTGGAACACCAAACACAATGCTATTGTTAAAACACCAAGGTGGCATCGAAATCCCAGGACCTTCTCTATCTTATTATCCTCCATTGTTATTTAAATTATTTCAATTTATGCAATTTTATTGAAAAATCCAAAACATTTAAATATTTCGTTCAAAATAAATAAGGTTAAACGGTAGCCAAACTCCACAAGGAGTTAGAGATGGCCGAGCCCGTTCTAGAACATTTTCTTAAAAAATAAGTGCTTATTTTACATTTTCAAACTAAAAAATAATATAAATGAAAAATAATTTTTTCATTTTTTTGCACCGTATAAAAGATCTCATCGAGATCTTTCAAACAAGATCCATATTGCATATTTTTAGATTTCATTAAACCCATTATTTTTTAGCTTGAAATTATCTTATCAAAAAAGAAATACTTAAAATCCGTTCTGGAACGGACCGGAGTACCACGTGAAGTACGTGGAAAGAAAATGATCAAAATTGCTTGATTGATTAGATACTAGATAGAAAGGGGGACCAAAAGCCATCTGACATTTTTGTGAGCAATCCGGAGAAAAACGTGCCCAGAAATGCTCTCAAAGATTACTTTTCTGGTGACCTGCAATGGGGACTGACTGGTCCCTACCGAAATCGTACCTATGGTCGCGCTGGGTCGTTTTCGGCCACCGATTCAAACTATCCAAAAATTCTATAAAAAAAAATAAATAAACAAGGGGCCCACGTGAGAATCAACAACATTCGATGTGTGTAGAATGTTTGATCCAAACACTTTACTTTTCGAGTGTAGGTGCTTGATCCAAGTACCCTACACACATCGGATGTCGTTAATTTCCACGTAAGCCCCCTCCTTTTTTTTTTTTTGGAATTTTTGGACAGTGCAGCCTTAGGTACAATTTCGGTAGGGGACCGGTCAGTACCTATAGCTTTATGGGTTTTTAATGCATGCACTAGGTGAGTAATTGAATACAGGAGTAAAAGGAGCAGTAGAATATTAGGCAAGGAGAAACCTGATGAAGTTGATTATCTCATGTCCCCAGTGAAAGCCTGAGTTCGAGCCCCATGAGGGGTGGATCTGGGATAGGGCTAAGGTCAATCCCCACAAGGTGTGGGTCTAGGATTCACGATTTTTTCTGAACCTCTATTTAGTAACATACTAACATTCGCTGATGCAAAGTGTGAACCCAAAAAAAGGACTAGCAAGCAAGGAAGTAGTACACTAGTAGGCATGTTTTACCACGTCGTAGGGTATTTTAGGTCGGGTTATGTTTTGGTTAAGTTACTTGGCTTATTTTTTTGTTCTAATCATAAAAAAATTAGGTTGGACTTTTTTTCGTTTTTATTAAAAAAAAAAATTGGTTTGGATCATTTTTTTTTACTTTTCCGATTTCTCTTGTCATGGCGACACAATAATTCACAAAAAATTGACGCAAAAATATAAATTTAACAAATGTGAAAAAAATTGAATAAGTTTTATTTAGCCAAAAAAGCCCTTCATCAAACGTTTTCATCCTCTAAAATGAAACACTTCGACGTAGAATTAAATGTTGTGTAAAATGTTGGACATATTGTTGAGTTTTTATACTAGCTATAATTAAATTTGGGATTATAATCCTCGACTCAAACATATCATAAGTTTTGAAATGAAATCATATTGATTGATTTTTTGTGTTATTTATGTTTTGATGCTGCAATTGATGTATGTCGATTGACAGAAATAGTTCATTTACTTTTTCTTTTTCTTTTTCTTTTTTTTTGGTACATAGAAATAGTTCATTTACATAATGATTGTGATGAAGTAAATGGACGGGAGAATTATAAATTTGTATAAGAACGTAATTCTATGAAGACTAAATTGAGGTTTTGTGTCTGCTTACACTTTAAACAATATATTAGTAGTCATTAAAAAATAACTGTTCTCCTTTCTTTATATTTTTTGGAGAGAGAAATTAATATGTCTTTAGTGTCTGAAAGAGTTCAGATCCATGAGGATGTTCAAGTAATAATTGAAGAGCAAAATGTGAAAATTAAATTGACACACCAAATGAAACGCATTCTAGACTGAATTGGCAAAACTATAATATATATATCTCTATTATAAAACAGAAGGGTGTGGGGACAAATTGTTAGAACGGCTTAGATTCATTTGATCCAAAGGCTGTAATGCATTCTCCCACTTCCCGGTTAAGTGCCCATGGTTTTCACCTAAATTACACAACTGCCATCCTTTTTCCAACATCGATGCATAGTGCCGTAGGCACGGGTTAGCACTAGTATTATAATAAAACAGAGCTGTGTTTGAATCCAAAGACAACCAATGCTCCAGATTTATCCTCTCTTTTTGCATAAATCTCCGCCCTACATTCTATATTCCTTTTTTAGTCTTAAATGTTTACCTACTATAGAATTTGAGGAATTAATAAAAAAACGGAATTATTGTCTAATTTAAATGAAACAATCTGAGTTTCATTTCTCTTATTATCTAATTTCAAATTTGGAATTTAAATGAATCAATCCGACTAATAGTCCGGAAGTTTCTGTCCACATTATTGAAATGAATCAATCAACCTAAAATCCCACTGATTTATGAGAATAATTTTGGGTGGACAAATCGGGTAAGAGAAATCTCTCTCTCTCTCACTCTCTTTCTTGGTCATGATTTTTGAAAGCTTGATTGAATACTATTATTTTCAGTAATGAATTTCTACACTAAATTTTCCAAAACGTTTCTACACTACACTTATGTTTTGGTAGTGACATAAGGAAAGCAACATAAGGAATCTATATAATATGACAGGGAAGTGTTTGAATCCAAAAGACAACCAACGGTCTACATTTATCACCTCCTTTTGCATAAATCTCTGCCCTCCATTCTATATTCCTTTTTTAGTCTTAAATGTTTACCTAATATAGAATTTAAGGAATCAATAAAAAACGGAATTATTGTCTAATTTAAATGAATCAATCAAACTAATAGTCTGGAAGTTTCCTTTCTCTTATTGTCTAATTTCAAATTTGGAATTTAAATGAATCAATCCGACTAATAGTCCGGAAGTTTCTGTTTACAGTATTGATATGAATCAATCTACCTAAAATCCCACTGATTTAGGAGAATAATTTTGGGTGGACAAATCGGGCAAGAGAAATCTCTCTCTCTCTCTCTCTCTCTCTCTCTCTCTCTCTCTCTCTCTCT
>BPLS01030134.1:0-16569 GCA_019656275.1 Rhododendron kiyosumense | reverse complement strand
GTGTGTGTGTGTGTGTATGTATATATATATATATATATATATATATATATATATATATATATATATCTCTTTGTCTGGACTTGTGCACTTTCGGTTATTTCCGAAGCATTTTTTTCCACAAAAAAGAATTCGTTACTGAAAAGACAAATAGGCAAAAGTGAAAATGTATAGCCAAATACTACAATATATAATTTCACATGATTTTTATTTTTATTTTTTTATCTTCACAAACAAAGTCCTAATTCATAATTGCACTTTGTTTAGTTCTCCATTGACAGTTCAGTAGAGCAAATCTCATCCATAAGCCTGACATACGAAAAGTTCTATGGATCCGGAGAAGTGACAATCATATCCCTCAGCTTTGAGACAAACATTGGAAACAAATATGGGCCTTTTGGTTCGAAAACGGGTAATTCTTCTGCGGTCATTCCAGTAGAAGGTGGGGACTTCGCTGGATTCCATGGACGTGTTGGAGTCTACCTTACCGCAATTGGTGTGCTTGTAGCACCCAAGCACGTACCAAAGTGAAAAGTCAGATTCTGCGCCAACCTAGCATAGCACAAGGTGGATTGCCTTCTATATATATCCCCTCTATTTTTCTCTTTTCCAATTAGTAAAATCAAGTTTCTAATCAAGCTTATTTTCGCTTTCAAAAACAAACGGCTTCAATTGTTAAAAATTGAACTGCGAGTACGTCTTACTATTATTCACATAAGGAGATCTCAAGGTAGACTATCCTGATTTCTACTCAGTACCGTAGCTCAACTAATTCACTAATATTCTGATGACCATCTCTAGTGACTGGATTTTGAATTCCATGTGACGTGTCACCATTGTATTATTGACAACTAATTAATTGGTATAATTATTTCTTTTCACAGGGAAGCAAAAGTTTGGTCCGTTTGGAGGATATCTAACAGGCACATACTTTTCTTCAATATTGTTGGACTGTTGGGAAGGCGAGGTCGGTTTCTTCGGCAGGAGTAACTCTTACTTACATGCCGTAGGAGTTCGATCACTTAAGTATCTATCTTTGCATATTTGTAATAATAATTGCATTTTCGCTCCGACCTTGATACGGTCGTAGACTTTGGTGTCCAAAGTACGCGTCTTTAGTTATGCAGATGCGCTAAATAATGCCCCTGGGGCACTTGGTTAAGGACAATAAACAGGCTTGTAATCTGTATTGTATTGTAATAAATGGTGTACGATCTTTAGTTATTTTTTTACTTTTTTCATGTGGGGATTGTTTGTTCTATTAAACTGCTGGTATTTGCTATTAATGCAGCTTATTGAATATCTTACTTTGTATTCCTACTTTAATATATATGTTGGCCAAACGCTCTATGTCGGATATACGTGCGACTTTGCCTTGTAATTCTGGGTGAATAGCCCAAAGCGTAGGGTTTTGTTTGTCAGCTTGTAGAAAGAGACGAAGCAATGTTACTGAGGTTGATAAGTCAGCTTGATCAAGATTGAGTCAGATAAGTTTCAAAGGGCAAGTGGATAATTGGAAGAAAAAAAAACGTGGAGCACTATTCCGGCTTAAAGACTTTGGAGCTTCCATGATATGTTTTGAAATTTGCTCAAAAAATATATGAGAGATTATCTTATCTTTATTGTTCTGCCTATAAAAAGGCTTGTAATCTATATTGTTAAAGTGTGAGAGTTGAGTGAGATTAAAAGATAGACAGACATGTGAGAGCTTTGTAATCATTGTGCATGTGCATCATCAATAAAAGTGTGCTAGCTTACTATTGTGTGTGAATATCTCATCCCCCATCAATGGTATTGTGTTTGTGTTTTGTGTTCTCGATTAATACTCCCTCCGTCCCGATTTGTTTGTCTGTTTGACTTTTAAATGGATAAAATTACTTTTTTGCCCCTTTTTTGAAATAAAATAACTTTTCAAAAAATGTGAAGGGTAAATATTGAAAAGTAAACAACTTTTAGATGTAATCATTATGCACCCTAAATAAGTTGAATTTTCAATAGGATACTGATTTTCGCGCTCCTCCGTTTACTGCAGGCGCTCCACCTTTTTGGTTTTTACACTGTGGTGTTGGCAGCAATACCACAGTGTAAAAACGAAAAAGTGGAGTGCCTGCGGTAAAATTTGGAGCGCGAAAAACACTATCCTTTCCAATATTGGACAAACAAATTGGTACGAAGAGAGTAAAAGAGTAGTGTTTGATTATGTGTGTAATTGATACCTCTTGCTTCTGCTATCCAACACAAATGTGGGCCTTCTGGTTCAAAGATGTCAAATATGGGCCTTTTGGAACCTACCTTAGTGCAATTGGTATACTCGTAGCACCCATCCACCAAAGTGAACAGGTAGATTCTGCACAAGGTTGATCGCCTTCTATTCCGTCTATTTTTCTCTTTTCCAATTAGTAAATCAAGATTCTAATCAAGCTTAAACGGCTTGAATTATTAAAAATAGAATCTTGAGTCTTGCTTTTATTCACATTATCAGGAAATCTCATGGTAAAAGATCATGATTGTACCTCAACTAGTTCACTAATATGTTGGCCAACGGGTTTATGCCCGATGCTTTGGAAGTGGCGAAAAATGGTTAAATAGGAACAAAATCAAGATTTTATCGTAAGGATGGCAAATATTTTTTTATTTTATTTTTTTGGCAAAATATAACTGATCATGAAAGATGGGCTAAACATGACTACTTACTAATTTCAATCATACAAAATTACGTCTACACTTTAACCATTATTTTCGTTTTCTCACTTAGAGTACAAAAGATAGATGTGTACTTTTACTCCCATCTATGTTTTTTTCCTTTTTTGGGGTCATATGCCTTGTCTGAATGCCCATTGCGTTCATTATACGCTCCGTTCATTTTGCCCCCTAGCTTATCTCATCCCAGCACCAGACATGTTCTTATTGAAAAGTCAGGCTCCACCCTTCCCCTAGAATCCACTTCGGGTCGGAGGAGCAGCTAGTCCAACTTCTTGGGCAGCTGAGATATGGTAAAATAAACTTCTGATTGTACTTCCTTGCCTCACCCTGAGATGAGAGGGAAGGTTGATTTGACTCAAATCTTAGACCTAACTTTTAATTCTACACAGGTTCTTAATGCGATGGGAGAAGTTTTTCTTTTGCCATTTTTTCATCAACGTTGGCCGAGTCGAGGCTCATCTATAACCAATCTAAGACGAACACGAGATTTTATTGTTGGTTGGGTGATCATTAAGTTTTTTCATCACATATATATGTAAGATCATATGACCATGTTCGTTTTGGAATTTTAGATTTTGGCTAATGAGTAAAGAGAGAGATAGAGAAATGCGAGTAATAATTGAAAGAAAATTTATTAGAGACCGTGCACATTGTCATTAATTTCTATCAACACAACACAAAAGCAATTCTGAACGGCCTATAAAATTGCAAGGATTATAGTCATATCATAATTATAGATGCATACAATCTTGTTCATTAATATAATTACAAAAGGAGAAATACAATCTTGTAATTATAGATGCATAATTACAATCTTGTTCATCTTTTATATTATTTCACTTTGATCCATTAAATTTAGTTTTGGAATACCTTTTTAGATCTCATTTCTTCAACAACAAAAAAAAATAGAAGATTTAGGACTAGTATATAACAAAAAATAAAGAAAAAAAATGTAGTAGTGGCGAGACTACATATGTTGGGGATAAAATTCTTGTCGAGGTAGCTGCCGCCACTAAACCCTCTGGTTCCATCCTTGAGTTACAAATCTAGAGGTGACGGCTTTGTAAGTCAGGCACAGACAACGGACAGAGCCATGATTTGAATTCCGGCGAAATTAGAATAAATCGACCATTGGTAATAAGATTATTACGTTTAAAACGTTTATTACCCAAAAAAAAAAAATGCTTGTTACATGGTTCGTCATCGACCTGCCTTATGTCTGCCGGGCTTTTGACATCCCCGAGGCGGAAGAGATCGTTGATCAGCTTTCGGCCGACATGAGCTCGTCAAGTTCTCTCCGGTTGTAACGATCGAATGCTACAAATGCAAGCTAAGAACGAGAAAGAGAAAACTAAACAAGAAATCACAAGAATGGTTCTCCAAGATGGATACGTCCACGGACAAGGAGAGAGAATTCATTAACAAACGTGGAGAAGAGATATAAAAAGTCGGCTGTGATCCGTTAACTCTAGAAATGCCACAATATGAGAGAGATGCCACCCAAAAATTAATTCTTAGAAGTCCCCCAAGTCCCCTATTTATAATACTACGTAGGATGCAAAAACAGGAATAACATAATTAACCAATGTGGGACAAATGAATTCTAGGCACTCCCAACATCTCCCAACACCGTGCACAGGGCTCTAATCCTTTATTCGGTTTGACAGAACGGTCTTGGACTATGAATACCATGGGATTGTCAATCCTTTTCAAAATAGGAGGATTAGGAAAATAGGAGTATTCAAGTTGAGACCTAAAACTACTGGAACTGGTGCACAACAAATGAAAAAGCACTTCTATTGATATAGACTTCTGCTATGAGAAAAGATATGTTCTTGAGGAATTACAATGCCATATCAGCCAAAAAGACTGTCCAACTTGAGCTAAAACTACTGGAGCAGAACAAATAGATCAAAATGCACAATTTTTCTTAAAAATCTGCGGAAGACTACGAATATGAACGCTACTAGGGTATGATCTGCAGGGTTGAAAGCAACGCGGGACGAAGCCAGTTTCCCTTTCGGCCACTCAAGCACCTGCTGCATATCTCTTTGCACTATTTAAATCTCCTGAAGCTGAAGATCTAGTTCTTGCCTGGAGTTGCTGCAAAATGACAAAAATCACAAGTATTCTCTTAGTTGGAAATTAACACACTCAAGGATATGAGAAATTGAACTATTTAATCTTCCTTTTCTGATGACTAACGATTATCAGCTGTCCATTGTTTCATCAGAACTTGAAGGTTTATGAACAAGGAGCAATTATACTGAAAGAGCGAATCAGACAGCCCAAATATGGAGAAGTTGTGAGAGAGTGTGATAAAAATGATCGTGTGAATATATACTTCGCATTCTTAATAACACCTCTCCACTCTTCAACAACACTCATCATCTCTCCTAAAATGCAGTGACCAGCTTCTTTTGTATTCAAATTGATGGTTTTAAGAACCGTAACAATCTCAAAAAGCCAAAAAAAAAATTGCATGATTTAAAATTTCATCTAAAACTACAGAATCTATGTGGCCGGAAGCTGAAATTTTGACTTGGTTTCAACTCGAGGGTACAAGAATGGTGTTCGTAAGAGTGTAGATGAGTTGCCTAACAATGCAGACAACTTTCGATAATTGAGGAGAGGTAATCTAAAGGTTGGAAAAACACAATCCATGAAGTCCAATGTTCGAGATCAACAGAGTAAAGCCTTCAAACCAGTCGTAGCCAACTTAACTTGGAAGCCTAAACATGACAGGTAAATCCAAATATCCAGAAATCGAAATGAGAGAATGTACCTTTTTTCTATCAAATTTGATTACAGCGGTTAAGAGCTTGTCTCCAGCTAGTCGCCTCATTTTTTGTATCAGTTGGATACGGGAAAGCTTATTGTCCTGTCATTAAGCATAATTGAAATCATCAGGACTAAAACAACAGAAGGCTTATTGATCTACAGCAATGTAAATACAGAAGCGAACGAAGATTTAAGATTAGAAAGATGAACTTACTCTGTAGGCACTATAGAATTTGGTAATCAAAACCATCTTCGAACGAGGTAAGAATCTTGAAAGTGTGGACAACAAAGTAGGAAACGTCATGTATGGCGAACTAGGTCCGGCTATAGACCTCTGAATTCTTTCCAAACCTGAATCAAATTACAGGAAGGCATAATTGCTTTAAACATCTAAAACATATAAGAGCTATAAAAAAAAAAAAAAAGTGAAATGCAAATAGATCGTCTCGAATTGGGTGTCTAAGTCCAGTTCTACCTTTTGGGCTCATTGCAGGGCCAGCTACAGAATTGAAACGTTCATTTTTTAGAAAACTGTCAGCTTAATTTATTCATGGAAAACCCGATAATATTTCTCATAGGAGTTGAAAAAACCCTATACCAAGCATTTCAAATTTTGCCGCCTAAGAGAGTGAAAGTCCTAGGAGTTACAAAAAAAAAAAAAAAAGACTAGTAAGATTGCTTACTAATAACCCGGGGAGCTCTGAAACTGACAACGTAATTCGGAAAAATGTGCGAATTCATGTAGGGACTCCAAATTGTATATCGTCTTGGCGATAACAGATTATCTACTCCAGAATCAAATTCTGTAGAGCTTGGTTGGATTTGCTTTGATCCAGGATGTACCACTTCCGTGTTCCCTAATATCACACGGCACAGCAACAGATGCCTTATCCCATTGTCATCCATGCCAGATGATATCATCCTGCAAAATATAAACCAATACAAACAATGTGACAACTTGAATATGTTCAATCACTGAAAAGAAAGACAAACGATTATTGGCAATCTCTTCAGCTAAAACCCTCCGCATTCGGAAACAAGACACCTACAGTAATTCTACTAGTCTAGGGAACATTTGTTTGTCAATAAAATGTGTGGGATTGAACCGATTATCCGACAGACCTTTATCATACATTCGATAATACTTTCTTTTTATAGTTCAGTATCCAGGGGAACCAACCAATCTGGAGATATATCCCATCGTCCACTAACCCAGATCAAATTAAAGTCGAGACAAAACTTCATATGATTGAGTCTATATAAAGGAACTAATAGCACGCGTATCGGAGTTCAACCCCCACCATGAGACCTGGTTGCCAGCTGACTAAAGGTGTGACAGGATTAATTAAGCACTAGTAGAATATAATTCAATCACATGATCAGAATAGGATAAAATTTGTACTAAATAAAACACTAACGTGTGCCATAACCAATTCAGGCCCACTGGCCACTATAGCATAAACATCTATTTTCTCCCATATATACCGTACAGAGGAGTGTTAGGTACACATTTATCAATTAGGCCTCCAACCACACGTCCTCCCACAATCACGTGGGACCTACATATAGAATATGGGGTCAACACATGGTGGGACCCACAAACATATATGAGAGGGGGAATTAAATCATGTAGTGCGGACTATACTACAGGGGCTATAGGGTGGCCGATCCAGCCGTTCATTTTGACGCCAACAGCCTATTGATCCGAGTGATCGATTGTCAAGATAAACGACCTAATCGGCCGGCCTACAGGTTCCCGATTCCGAGAGAAGGAGCAGGAACCCAACTTACTACTCCCAAAAAATTATTTCTATCACCAGTCACCACCCATTCTGTTTGGTCAGGGACAGAGCCAAAAATCTTTGGGTGGCAGTAGGGTCAAAATCTTACCTCAAGTTATCTTAAAAGTTAAAACGTATCTTTCCTTTCAAACAATGGAGAACTTTTCACATAAGATATCTTAAAGAGACATTGAGGAGATATAATATTTTATTCACAAAAAAACTTTTACGACTTTTTTTCATGTTTAAAAAATTAGATGTAGTATAAGTATAGAATCGTTCGTTACCGTAATCCCCAAGGTATCACTTTAACTTCCATTCAACTGCGATATGGTTTCTTCCACGAAAGGTCGGGTTTATTTCATACCATGGGGCAAGCAATAAGTATATCACAATTTAAATGGGAATTAATGGGTCAAACTTGCTAATCAAGTTTTCGGTCAACCAATAGTGAAACTTTTATGAAGAAAAAAAGTTGGTGGGATTCATCGTACGTAATTAGGAAAGGCAAAAGACAACTCAACAAAGAAAGAGGTACTCCCTCTGTCTTAAGAGCAACTTTATTAGTGGATGTAAAATAGCTTTTTAATCAAATCTTCTAAATGTCTTACACCAGAGTAGGTAAAGGCTAAGACAAAACCCATTTATAAACAGTGCTTAGGTAAATATACCTAAGCACTATTCACCATTTGTACATTATTTTATTAATTGTTCTCTCTCTGTCCACCCCTCTCGCTCCCCAGAAAAGAAAAAAAAATAAAAGTAATAATATTTTAATAGAGAATAGGTTAAATAGATAATATTGGTGTAGTGTTGAGAGATATTTGAGTAGGTAAAATGAAAAAAATGCACTGTTTACTAGCAATTTTACCAAACTACTGGTAAACTTGCTCTAAGGCCCGCAAATGATTAATTGTTCAGAAAGTATGTGGATACAACATATTTGTACACAGATCTTGCATAGATTGGTATGTGGGGCCTACTACTGGTCCCACACAAGTGATTCGAACCGTTTATTATGTTTAAAACATTTTTTTAAGGACCCCCGCATAAAATCAGCTCAATCCGATACCTATATGTACTTGATCTAATCGTCTAACTTTTCATTCTCTAAAAACCTGAATGAAAAGTTACATAATTAGATTAAGCACTTATAGGTATCAAATTGAGCTAATTTTTCGCAGAGGCTCTTGAAAAAATGTTTTAAGCATAATTAACGGATCGGATTATTTGTTGGGACCCTTAGTGGGCCCCACAACGCAATTGCACAAACTTGCTGTCTCAGTAGCAAGACTCTTAATTGTTCAACGCTCAACTCGGTAAGACCTCGTTCGAGTTTGATTCGAGTACCAAACAAGAGCAAAGATATTTTTTTACGATTAGTGAATAAGTTCGAGTTAAACTGAGGCAAGCTAAGCTCGTCAAATTTTCATTGAGCTCGAGCTTGACTAAAGTTCATTAAAAACTCAACGTATAAACTTGAACATTCTAAATCTCAACTCGTTTACCGCCCTAGTCTAAATTTACTGGCCCCTACAAACAGAGTTTTGAGATCAACAAATACTCCAAAAATATTTCGTGCGCAATGTTTTACTTTTTCCACCAAATTAAAAAGTCAATGAGTATACTTTTTTATTAAAAATTTCATGACTTTTCGTATAACAAGCAATTTAGAACGGAAGGGTACGAAGCTATCCAAAACTACTACTAACATAATAGAAATTGTGTGGATTCATTCTTACCCATCAATGGAGAAATTCGCAGGAGAGAGCTGAACCCCAAGGCCACAGGACTCGCTGTTTTCGCTGCCTCGAAATCGTCCAAACCCGTGAGTTACAATCTCGCAAATCTCGTCTCTAGAAGCTCCATACCAAGCATACTTGACATTGGCATTGTTGCCTCCGGATTTCCTCTTCACTGCCTCAGAGAAAATCCTGAAACTTTCCATTCTAGCTTGCCCGATTGGACTAGAATACGAGTTCTTATGAATGGCAACAACTTTTGTTTGCTTTCCAAATTGACCCAACCCCTTCAGAAAGCTTCTCTCGATGATCCTGCGCTCGCTGTTCCCATCCTCTAATAGAGCCATTCCGTTCCGCGTGAAGAACTCAAATTGGGAAAAAATCGAACTAGCTGAATCGAATTCACAATCTGAAGTTAGAACGTCTTGATCGTCAATCACGATTGAGGCTTGATCTTCCAAACCCATGTGCTCCATCTGCTTTTATTGTTAATTGAGGCCTTCAAAACTGAATTGGGTACAGACTGGGGCTGATAAATATGTTTGAACTTAGCTTGTTTATGTGATGAATTAATGTCAAACAAGCTATAATCAAGCCGATCAGGACCCCAACAAAAGCTGTAATTGTAAGAGAAACCTTCAGAAGATATGAAGAAAGGGTTGGCTGGCTCTTGAAAGTTCACGAAAGAGGAGAGAGAGAGAGAGAGAGAGAGGGTTGGCTGGCTCTTGAAAGTTCACGAGAGAGAGAAGATTGGATTTGAAGTTGGTTTTGTAATTTATATAGAAAATCAGTTTGCTTGGAGAGGTGGAGAAGACAGAGGGAGGGAATAGACGTGTGTGATTGCGTGAGTATGCCGGTTAAGAAAGGGCATTACCGACTTTTGAATTTCGGTTGATAGTTCGGTAGTCTTTTGGCAGTTTACGGCAAAACACAAAATAAATTACTCCGTCTATAAAGAAAGGGGAAAACAGAGCTTTCGTGCCGCCTTTTGTGAACAAGGGGAAAGAAAAGTTGCCCACGTTTTTTCCTTTAGCTTCAAGGAATTTGGCTTCAACGCTTCAAATTACGTAAGTACCCCTGAGTGATTATATTACTCCAATGCTTGTGAGGGTGATAATTTTTCAGATGGACCAATTTTCACTCGGATTGGCCCAATTTTTAGACGGTGTCAAGGACATCATTCGTGTTTTCGAGGTCCATTTATCTTGAGACAAATGGGTGTGTCGAATTGATTTTTTCAAATACAAACGGACAATGATATAGCATAAATTTTTTGTGCACCTAATGTTCTTGACACCGTCCGAAAGGTGAACGATCCCGATCATCTTTGCGTGCTCGAGAAGAGCCCAAAAAATGGTGCCAACCTAAGGAAGCAATCCCTTAAGGAGTGGGACTGCAGGAAAGCCACGTCCGTTTCTTTCTAAACCCCTTTTTTTTTTTTAAAAAAAGAAGATAATTTCAAGCTCAAATATAATGAAAATGAAAAATAATTTTTAAATTTTTTTTTACACCGTTTAAAAGATCTCAATGAAATTTATCAAACAAGATTCATATTGATAAAAAAATTATTTGTATAAATACATTATTTTTGAACTTGAAATTACCTTCCTTTTTTAAAAGTTACTTTTTTTAGAAAGCGGAACACCCGATGGTGCATTTTTGAAACAAAAGTAAAAGTTTAAGAGGGTGCATGCGGAAAGAAGTTTGGACGATAAAGGATTAATTTGGGTTCAAGTAGAACCACTATTGTGGAAATATGTTTGATTAATTACACTCCATCTGTCTCATATTATTTGGCTATTAATGGATGCCCGTGCCTAAAGACACAGCGCTACGCATTCTAAACACCCTCTAAAGGCATGACAAGACACGTTTTTGAAAACAACGGGAGTAAATTGATCATTGCCCAATTTATCTTCTTCTTTTTTTATGGAAACATGTTTCTTTTTAGATTTTATTTATTTATCAAATACCACTGGATATGAATTTTTTTTTCCCTCCCCTGCAGTGGTTATCTTTTTATATCCCTTATCTGCAACTGTTCCCTTTTATTTTTCATTAGCCATTGCTTCAGCCTTTCGGACAAAAAAAAAAAAGTAAAATCTATATCAAAACTTTTAATGTATAGACTAAGAGGCCATGATATGAAGAACTTAATTTTTTTTGTCAGGATTCAAACATTAAAAACCCATATACTACCAAGTTACAGAAATTGGCTACCCATATACTGCCAAGTTACAGAAATTGGCTATGTATAGCTATGACATGAAAAACCCATATACTACCAAGCCTGATAATCATTTGATTAAACCTCTAGAACTAATAAATTAATACACCAATCAAAGGCTAAAACTTCAATACAGTAACTAACACTTCAATACACCAATCAAAGGCTAAAACTTCAATAAACTAAACTTTTTCATGGATTAAACAGCAATTTAAAATACCAAGCCTGGTAATAGTATTTTTTTCCCTTCTGTTTTTTCTTTGTTTTGAAAATTAAAAAGCAATTTAGGAAAACCCTAGTCTAGTGCAAAATTGAGGATGGGGGGATTCTTACCGAAGAGAGAACCAAATGGATTTTTTTGTGGATATGGAGAAGATGTGAACAGAGATTGAGGTGATCAATTGGTGATGAATTGAGGGGGGCTCCAACCTAAAACATCAAATGAGTTGGTGGGTGCTGAGTGTTTCGTTGTGCACTGAGGAGTGGATTATGGGAGAGAGAGAGGGAGAGAGAGAGAGAGAGAGAGAGAGAGAGAGAGACGTGAGACTTGTTAACAGGTTGGAATCAATTATTCAATTCAACAGCTATAACCTATAGGAATTTCGATCTGACGGTTGGAGACATGCTTTTGTTTGTATAGGTAAACAAAAATCACTCTGTTTTATAATATAGATTTTAAAAGATTGTGTCGTTAGGTAGTAAAAGAAAATTGGATTGTTACACTAAGGTTGTATTTAGATGGCAGGTATCTTAAAGGAGAATAGGAATGTGATTACGAAACTCTAACCTTCCTATATTTGTGAAAATCGAGAATGAGAATGAGATTACTGATCTCCTAATTCAGGAGGAATCACATTCCTTAATATAGGATGAATCTGATCCCTCCCACTCCCCATGGGAATCTTGAAATCGTAGCTCGATCAATATAGAAAGGAAACATTTGACTTTAGAATATTTTCAAAATAAATTATTCATAGAGAAGATTACTTAATTAATCCAAACGTCAAAATAGAATTACTGATCAGGGTAATCAAATTTCTATTCTTAAAAAAGATTACAGAAATCCAAACTGAGCCTAAAGTAATAGAATTGGGATCTTTTTAATTGGTGCCAAAGTTTTCTAAACATAGATATAGTTAAGATCTAAAAATAATAAACCCACAAAAATGTCAAGCAAGTCAAGCTGACACCATCTATAATAATCAGGTCATGCTGTACAGCCTGTACCTGTATGGATGATGCTTGTAATAGGAGCTAGTTTTCTAATTTTTCAACCAACTAGCTAGGTCGGTCCTTTTATGACAACTTGAACCTGAATTCTACATGCATCAACTAAAATCAAACAAACTGGCTGATGTCCGCTTTGCTTTGCTTTGCATTGAAGCAATTACTTTTCGAGTCATTAGCTGAACAATAATTCAACCTCACTCGTGACTCACCCATATTTTTTATGAACTAGTGGATTTGGTAATTATTTATGAGCTAGCTCTCACACAATTGAACTGCAGGGTTTTGCCAATTCCAAGTCGATTGGTTTTCAGCTCAATGCAGTTTTGTTGCAAGAGAAACCAGAGCTGTGCAAAGAGTGATGAACCAGGTTTTGAGTTTGGGAAAGCAAATTACTCCTAAATATATTCCAAAAAGGGCATTTTAGACAATCTACGGTTAAAGTAGGAAAGTTGTCTCATAAATGATAACCCAAAAAAGAAATTACTCCCATCGTCCCAAAAAAGTTAGGCTCCGTTTCGGAACGTCAAATAAGTACTTATTTTTTAATAAGGCAATTTCAAGCTTAAAATCTAAAAATGATGGGCTTATTGAAATCTAAAAATATGCAATATGAAATCTTGTTTGAAATATCTCATTGAAATCTTTAATACGATGCAAAAAAAATCAAAAAATTATTTTTCATTTACGTTATTTTTTAGTTTAAAAATGTGAAATAAGTACTCATTTTTTAAGAAGTTATTCTGGAACGGGCTCTTAGTCTCTTCCAATAACTTATGCAATTTTCAGATCAAAAAATAAAATTCTTCCATACATAATTTTGTAAATTTCTTGACATAAAATTAAAGAGCCCGATGAATTCTTTATTTGTTGTCTAAAACTTTTTAAAAATTATTCACGAAATTATTTTAATTTTTTTATTCAAAATTTGTACGGTTGCTCGTAGGAGGCTAACTTTTGGGACGGAAAGACTGGGGTCTTACGGCTCTTTCTTGCTTCCGAAGCAAGTTTTGTTTTGGTCCTTTTGTATACTCCGTATAAGATATTCTAATCTAGTCCTTGACTCCGTGAGCTCGGCTTGTAGCCAACGCACAGAATCGGGCTATTTGAATTTGGGTCTTCAATGGGGCCTACAGTTTTTATTTTTGTGGACTTCATTTTGGGCCCTCGTAATTTAGTTCAACGGACCCAACATTTAGTTCAGAGACAATAATTTGGGTCTCAACATTTATTTTTCTTTCACTCCACCCTCTCATTTTCGCTTAGGGAAAAGAGAGAGAAAATAAAGAGTATCAAAGCAAGTTTTGGTTTTTCCATTTTTACACTTCAATCCTTGAGCTTGGCTTATGGCCATGGCATAGAATTTGGCTAATTCAATCTGGGCCTTCCAATGGAGCTAAAGTTTTTGTTTTTGTGGACTTCAGTTTGGGTCCTCGCAATTTAGTTCAAGAGACCGACCACCCAGTCAAGAGTCGGGCCTAAGAGAATCTGTTTGTTTTGACGAAAAGCCCGGTAATCAAGCTTGATAGTAATACTTGAGCTCGACTCATTTACTAATTAAACGAGCTTCAAGCTATTTATGAACAACAGTCCTAGGTCTTAGGATGAGCAAGAACATGTGAAATGAGCTTGGTATCGAATTTGAAAATACCAAATTGCCACATAAGCTTTCGAAATTTGAAGCCATAGTTAGAGATATGGAAAGTTCCAAACAACCGACTTTATCTCCCACTTTAGCTGCAAAAAAACATGTTGTGATAGGAAAAATGTAAAGGAAATTAGCCAACAGATGATTTAATTTTGCAAACCCATACATGATCATGTATACCGAAGCTAACCAACTAGAGTAACTCCAATACGAAAATAAAGCTTACAACAATCTTGATAGAAAGAAAAAGCCACCCCTTTATATGCTAAAATATTTTTGAGGAATTATTTCCTCCAAGCCGGCCATTGCCAAGCATGGACAGTCTAAATGGCACCAACATCCAATAAAATTTTTGAACCTTAACGACCGCCCAAATTGACAGTTTTTAGTATTTTCCTTCGTGTCTTAACCTAAGGGTAACTAGGTAACCGTAAATATTTAGTTTCAAGGTTCTTAAAAAGTTTTCGTTGTAATTAGACGCATAGAAGAAAATAAATTTTTCTTCCACATTCTTTTCTTTCATTCACCCTGTCATTTTCACTTTCTGGCATAAATTTCATTTGGGGAAAAGAGAGAAAATGAAGAGTATCGAAGCAAGTTTTGGTGGTTCCATTTTTGTACTTTAATCCAATTTGGGCCTTCAATGGGGCTAAAGTTTTTTATTTTCATGGACTTTAGTTTGGGTCCTCACAATTTAGTTCTTACAGACCCAACACCTAGTCAAGAGTCGGGCCTAAGTGAATCGGTTTGTTTTGAGGAAAAGCCCAGGTATTCGAGCTCAATGGTAAAATTTAAGCTCGACTCATTTACTAATTAAACAAGTTTAAATAAGCTTCAAGCTATTTATGAACAACAGTCCTATGTCTTAGAACGAGAAAGTGCTATGGGTACACCGGTGATGTACACCATATGTACACTGTCTATGTGGCAACTGACTTAGGCAAGTGATAGGGCCCATATCCTCCATTGCAATTCAAAATTTTACCCAAAATTGCCTGGGAAATTGCCCCAACTCAAACCCAACATGTTACCCTCCACACTTTTCACCTACCACCGCCCCCATTTACACCTACCACCGTCGACCCCGCTTACACCTGCCATAGGCGACGCCAGCAACAACGACCAACTTCGACGCTGGCGACCACCACCACCATTGACGACAACGACCACCAACATCCTCCTTCCTTTCAAAGAAAAAAAAAAAAAACCAGTACCCTCTTGAATTTTACTCCACCTTCGACCCCATTGACGCCGGAGGTCCATTTAATCTGTTATTGTTTCCCTTGGAGTTTTGTTCTGGAGGGTAATGTTGGGTTTGAGTTGGGGCAAATTTCCGGACAATTTTGAGTAAAATTTTCAATTGCAATAGGGGAGATGGGGCCCGATTACTTACCCAAGTCACTTGCCATATAGGCAGTGTAGGTGTAACCATAGCACTTTTGATGTGCTTTACTTTGAATACTTTGACCATATGGAATATCAGATAGTTCGAAATAATACACAACACATATGATATAAGACAATTAATTTGCACCTATGAATAGAGTTGGAACCAGGGAGGGTTTGATGTCGGAGGTACCAAATTACCACATAAACTTTCAAAATTTGAAGCCATTGTTAGAGTTATAAAAAACCCACCTAATAGCGGTCTTCACCTACCCTATTTAAAGCTTGCCATTAATTAGTGTCGCAAATTTCTCATAGCAACCCTTAAATTTTAGCTGCAAAAACATGCTGCGATTGTAAAATGTAGAAGGAAAATAGCCAACATATGATTTTGCAAACCCATACATGATCATGTATACCAAAGCTAACCAACTAGAGTAACACCATACGAAAATAAAGCTTACAACAATCTTGATAGAAAGAAAAAGCCACCCCTTCATATGCTAAAATATTTGAGGAATTATTTCCTCTGAGCTGGTCATTGCCAAGCATGAACAGCTTGGATAGGACCAACACCTAAGGGGAACAACAGGTTCCCCATTTTGTGTTATACTAGTATTGACCAGCTTTCCCCTCCCATTCACCAGCAAACATCTGCTCGCCCCTGATTTCACCATTCCCACCTGGTTTAAACCCCTTAGCACCTCCTTTACCAATCTGTTTGGCAGCTGGATTAAACCCTCCTTTCTCGAACCCGAACTCGATATCGCTGTCTCTGCCATGAACCGCGTTCTTCGACTTCGTGTCCTTGTGTTTGGAACCGTGGCTCTTCTTGTCCTTGGGTTGGCTCTTTTTGTAACGCTTGTTACAAAGCCGTCCGAGAAAACAAGCAATGGCTGATATGACGACAATCACAGCCAGGACAATGAAAACCGACCCGAACGAGCCGTTGGAGGAGTGTGAAGAAGGCTGATTGCTGTTAACAGAGTTTGGGTACACCTGGACAACTGGCTGCTCCTGGACAACTGGTTGCTCCGTCGACATTTTGAATCTGGGGATTTTAAGACTAATTGGGAG
>BPLS01030133.1:40077-82151 GCA_019656275.1 Rhododendron kiyosumense | reverse complement strand
AACTTCTTACCAAGAACTTCTATCAGCATCTCCTCTTGTGGCATGGTATTGGTAACCCAAGCGCGTCAGCCTCTTGGCAACGTGCCTCATCCTCTTTCTGGCGTGCCTCAAGTAGTAGCTAATAGCAAAGGAAATATGGATTGAATAAATTTCATGAAATAAAAAAATAAAGTGTGGGATTCAACTTCTATTACAATGCTTACATGTAGTTGCTCAAATATCGGAGCTACCCATTTCTTCTTCTTTTGATTATAATGGGTTGAACTATAAAAATCTACAATATGGGGACGTTGACCCCCACGCTCATGTGTCTAAGTTGCCATAACTGATGCGAAGGATTGTGACCCCATAGTATGGTTGAAAGGTACCTTTGATCAAGTTTTCTTCCTTTTTACTACCAATACCTACAAAATAATTTAAAATATACTTGTAAGGAATTATTTTTTTTGGATAAATCAGCTTGAAATTAAAAAGAGGCTAACCGATGGCAAAAGATTACACTTAGTGCAATAATTGACAACTAAAAACATCCAAATAATACTTTACATTTCAAAAGACAAACTGGTCTTCCAAGAGCCTAGTTGCACTACTTGAACCACCGAATGGCACAATAGGGGAAAGATCTTGAGAGCATTATGGACAGCAGCAACTGAACAGTTCAGTAGCCATAGTTACAGAACAGTACAGTTCAGCAGCAAAACAGAACAGATCAGCAGCTAACTGTTGCCATTATAGCAGCAGTAGAAGCAACAAAACAGCTACTATCCAAAACAGTAGAGAAAAATAGTTGTAGAAATCAGATAGCCGAACAAAGCTGTTATATGGCACACAACAGAACAGCAGCAGCAGCCGTAGGATTCAGCAGCTTGCAGCCTTAGCATACGCCATCCTGGCTTAAGCAATAGCCATAACAAAGAACAATAATAGAACAATAGCAACTATATGAACCAACTGTAGCATGGGATAACAGCAACAACAAGATAACAAGCGGCCATAATAGACAGCTGCTGCAGCAGGAGCAAGGCAGTTGCAACATCCATAACAGACAGCCATAAAACTGGATAGCGGTAGCAGATAAGTGATGCAAATGAAAGCTAGGGACAAGCCCCCTAAAAAAGTATAAACACTCCAAGGGGCAACCCCCAAGTATAGGTCCATACAAATTGAAAGCTACTATAAATAGCTATAACTTCACATCCAAATCTGGAAGCCCAGACACAGTAGCAAAAATACAACAACAATAGCACTTGTAAGGATTTCATTCAAATGAATTTCATTTTCTTTACTTGAAATTGAATTTTACCTCTTTATCTTTATTTTTCCAGATGTTACCAATCATCCACACCCAATCTTCACCATTAACTCCTTTATACGGATTGACATACAGATCCTTACTAGCTTCCGCTAATGCTTCATAGTGGTCCTTCATATTGTGACGCCGGATTCTATACAATTTTTTGCACTTGCGGTCAACGCCACGCCTCACATGCTCTTTCTCATCATATCCCAATATGTTAAATTTATCCTTCACTCATTCATATATTATAGAACTTTAGTATAAGCACAAAAGAGTTAGATTGATAAGCCATGTATATCTTTTAATCTAAATTGTTTCTTTCAATGTTCTTGAACTAAGCCCTGACCTATTTTGTACACAAAGAAAAAAAATTAAAGGGTTTAAAGTGCTGAAACTATGTCTAAAAGTGCAAAAATTATAGGGGGAATATTGGTGTTGAAACTATGTATTAGCTGCTGGAAATGGAATTTGGATGCAAAAATTGGTTGTTCAAGTGCAGGAATTGAAGTTCTAACTACTTAAAATGAGATTTAGAGGTTGAAATCGATTCTTGGGTAAGAGTGCAAGAATTACATGTTATGTGTTGGAAAATATTAAACTTGCAATAAAAAATAAAAGAAAGAAAACTTTACTCGTGTAGCTTATATGATGGGCGCTTTTAACATGAAAGGGAATATCATACCACTTCTCCATTTTCTTAAATGGTGCCGCCATCCTAATTTGTATACCAAGCCAAGTGGCAAACCTTGTGGCATTTTCACCTATAGGTGCTCCTACCTCCAAAGGAATCTCTACAACAAGTTTCTTGCCACTAACACTAGCAATTAAACGTTCTGTGTTAATTCCACTGTTAGCACCCCGGACACGCCTCAAGGTAGAAGCTAAAAAGTTTAAAAAAAGTACTGTGTATGAATATTACAATTATAATATGGTAGAATTTCAGTTTCTTTCTTCTTCTTTTTTGTTGTAAAATATATCTCTAACCATCTGTTGTGGTAAAGAACTTGGTGTAGCAGACAAACAATCTTGTTCAACCGGTAACTCCTAGGTAGGAGTAGGAGTATGAGCGACTGTAACTGGGGCAGGCCTAGAACCTTGGGCAAGGGAAAGAGCCATAGTAGACTCAATAGGAGGCAGCTGATCAGTTTGGAGAGTGGATGCAGCAGCATTCTTTTTTCGTGCGTTCATAGAATCAATTTGTACCATGTTATACAAAACTAATATAACTAAACATATTTGTAATCCTTCAATTTATAATACAATTCTGATAAAACTAATACTACCTCCGTCCCAATTTATTTGTCTCAGTTCTATTCTAACTGAATAAAAAAACTAGTTATATTTTTAAATTGGTAATGAATTTTATATCCAATATGGATCTTGTTTGATAGATTTCGATTTGTTCTATAATACAATATTTTCAAAATCACCTAAAATATTATAAATTATAAGATATAATCAATTAAAAAGTGGCACGAACTTCCAAAAGTAACAATTAAATTGGAACGGAGGGAGTATGACTTACCAATTCTTCGTTATCGGTATAACTGAAAGTGTCCTCATCATCGTCTTCATCCTCAGGTGCATCCTCAGGTTGCTGATAATCCTCGTCGGACAAATTACCCCGGGCCCTCATATTTTTGGCCTCCTTATTATTTTTGGTCTTTCTCTTCTTATTTGAACCAAACAAAGCATTTGCCATCTTCTAATACCCTAATTCAGCCATTCTCATGCGGTTCAATTCCATTTTTTCACGCTTTTTCCTCTCATATTCAGGCACTTGTTGGGCCATCTCCCCGGGCTTGATATACTTTACCTTGTTATTTGTCATCTTTCCTATAAGAAAAAACATTTGGATTCCGTTAAATAATAGTAAATTGAAGAGTCAGTTCTACATATACTGAAAGGTACCTTAAACCTGCAACCACTTTAGCTCCAAAATTTAAACAAAATGAACCAAAAACAACTAGTAATAAGCTACAGGTTGCACTCAATAAATATTCAAGCATGCAGATAAAAGGTAGATAAGCTAATGCCATTGATGATAATATCCAAATATGATTCACTAGGTACTATCCAAATTTGGAATGTCATCAAGCAAAAACGATGATAATACAAAAAACTAAATCAAGGTTCTACATCAGGATCTATATTCGAATCAGATTCAATAGCGAACTCATTTTCCTCATTATCACTAGGCTCTCCCATTGATTCATTTTCATTTTCATCTTCATCTTCATCTTCATCTTCTTCAAGAAAACTGCTGATATCTTGTCGCCTATGTGACTCTAGAACCACATTACTTGGAATAATCTCAGGATCAACGTCATCTCTAGTGAGCCAGACCTCAACTGAATCATCAACAACAATATTAGGGATGACATTAGTGGTTTCATTCTGTTGGAACACATCAGTAGCAGGTGCATCGCTAGGTTCTAAACCATCGTCCCTCTCAGGTGTATCCCATATCCCTCGATGTTGGAGCCATTCTACAACTTTCCAATGGTCACCAAATTTGTTAACATTGACATAAAAGACTGGCTTCACTTGAATTGGGAGGACAAATGGATCATTCTTCTACCATCTACTTCTTACACCAATGCTTGTGAAATGTGCATCGGCTTTATTGAATCTACTTCTATCGGTATTGAACCATTCACATTGGAATAGAACTACACGGCGTCCACAGATATAATTCAGCTCCCATACTCTGCACAAGTTTCCATAAAAGCCAATTATTTTGCCTTCATGGTCCCCTTCCACCATGACACCACTATTTTGGCTTTTACAATGACTATCCCGGTCTTTGGTGTGAAATCGGATACCATCGGATAAGTAACTTGAATATATCTTTACATTCACAAGTGGACCAATGCTAATGACCACAAATCCTCGATTGCTTCTAGTGAGCCTTCGTCTCGTAGTTGATTTGTCTATAGAACAATGCATGGTAAGCATGTTATTAATATTGATATATGCCACTAATTAATGTATCAGAATATAGTTTGTATCTTACATGTTCTTTAAACCACTTTGGAAATTTCTCTTGTTGTCGCTTGGAGATGTCAAATGCACTTTCATTTGCCAGTATACTTTTATGCTCCCTATTAACAAACATATACATAATAGTGATGGTTAAAAAAGATCGAATGCTAAATATAACTATGACAAAAAATCAAATTAAGTATTAACATACTCTAGTTATTGTTCCAACTCAAGACTATTATTCAAGACAAACCAATAAGCCTTATCTATTTCCTCTTGCATCACATTACTGGCCCTCGTCATTTTGGCAAAAGGACGAACATTTTGGTTGAAGATAGCTAACCCCATTCCATGGTCACCACCATCAACATTTCATTCTGGCCGATTGAAACCTGTTTCCATATTACCGAGATACATCGAACAAAAAGTAAAACATTCTTTGACAATGTAAGCCTCAGAAATGGGACCTTCCGGATAGGCTCGACTGGTGACAGATCCCTTTAAGGTACCAAGTAGCATGTTTAACAAATAATATCATATTATTAAACCTACATTATGTTAATACATCTATTTAAATTTATGCTAAAAATTACCTTTCAATTGGATACATCCATCAATATTGCACTGGCCCTCCAAGCATGGCCTCATGAGGCAAGTGAATAGCAAGATGAACCATGACATCAAAGAAAGTCAAAGGGAAAATCTTTTCCATCTTGCATAATATAAGCACTATCCGATCTTGTAGTTTCTCCAAATCCTCAACTCGCAGTGTTTTTTAGCATATCTTTTGAAAAAAATTCCCTAACTCTGTTAAGGTGATACATGTCTTTCAGAAGGTAGCCACGCATCCCAATGGGAAGCAGTTGTTGCAAAAGTACATGACAATCATAACTTTTCAAGCCCGTTAACTGATCTCCTTTTGTACTCACGCATCTTGATATGTTTGCAGCATAACCATCGGGATACTTAATTGACTTTAAGAACTCATAAAATCCATGTCTATCCTTTGGAGATAAAGTGTATGATATTGGGGGCTTTTCGAAGGACCCATCTGCACTCCTCTTTAACTGCAGTGCTAGCCTTATTCTCATATCCTCTAAATCCTGACATGCTTTTTTTGTGTCCTTGTTCTTCCCATCTATGCTTAATAGTATTCTAAGTAAAGCTTCACGTACATATATTTTTCTCTATATGCATCACATCAAGGTTGTGTCGCAGCAAGAGTTTCTCCCAATAAGGAAGCTCAAAAAAATGTTTTTCTTGGTCCAATTTAATAGCCGGATTGTGCAAATGGGACGGAAGAAAAGTAAAAAGGGATAATAGGGATAGTAGGGATAATCGCTCACCACCCAAGTTAGAAAGCCAACGGGATACAGATATCACCACCCGAGGATTTAACTAGGGATACAGGGCGTAGAGATCGCTCACCACTCTAAGGAATCCACCTAAGAGATACAGAAACAATGAACAAGAAGATAAATCTTCTCACAAGCCAAAGGCTATTTTTAATTCAACACACACTCTCTGATTTTCATTTCATTTAGATCAACTATTTATATGCATTACAAAGATGACTCTTCAAGACTAAAAATAAATACTAGACATTTTCCAGGGCAGACCTTTCAATACCTAGACAACTATTAAAACAAAAACACAACTTACTAGATAGTCAAAACACAAATTCTTAGACCAGAAATTAAAAGACATTGACTAGAAACTTAAAAAGACTCTTCGATCGACGCAATGAATTGTTGAATAATTTCAAGGACTTTGACTGACATCATTCTCCCCCGGTTGAGAAAACTCGTCCTCGAGTTCCCAAGGCTAGAAACAGTTTAGAGCGCCGAATCTTGTCTGCATCAATCTTGTACTTGAAATTAATTTTTTCATACCTGAACTTTAAAATGTCGACAAAAACTGAATGAACAATTTCCTTCACATTCTGCTCTAGGTACGTAACCCATGCATTCTTGCTTGGATAGCACGTTGAATGCGGAAGACGGGCTACGACCTTGCCAATCTTCACACAGACATCCATCCAATCAGTCCATCGAGTTAAAATAATGTAATCAATAATTAGCTTCTTTATGATCCATGAATCAGATGAATTGATGAAGCCCATTGGATAGAAAGGATCTTCATAATAGTGATTGTCTTGAAATTTGTTTTCTGCGGCTTCAACAATTTTCTCTTGAACATTCACTTTCGTATCTTCAACCATTCGAATGCCATTGTCATCTCTAGTATCATCCGCTAAGTGTAGAACATCATCGGTTTCATTCGGATACTCGTCAAATTTAGGAGGTGAATCCCAATCAACCTCTCGATTTATTTTAATTTCATGTTTGACAACATCGAGAAAATCTCCTACGTCACCTTCAACAAAAATTTCTTCAATGACTTCTTCATCAAAAATTGGTGGCTTACTCCAATCCACAATTGGATCTGGAATAATTTTTGTTGTAAAGGGCCATTCAAGAGTAGCATTGTCCACTTTGAAACTATCCTTGTCCTTCCCACGATGTGGATTCTGAAATGATCGTTGTTGTTCTTGTTGCTGATGTTGAAACACTCCAGCCATGACAACCCAAGAGCTTTGATACCAATTTGATGCCGGATTGTGCAAATGGGACGGAAGAAAAGTAAAAAGGGATAAAAGGGTAACTGGGATAATCGCTCACCACCCAAGTTAGAAAGCCAACGGGATACAGATATCACCACCCGATTTAACTAGGGATACAGAACGTAGAGATCGCTCACCACTCAAAGGAATCCACCTAAGAGATACAGAAACGATGAACAAGAAGATAAATCTTCTCACAAGCCAAAGGCTATTTTAATTCAACACTCAAAACTTCCCTTTTCATTTCATTAGAACTCATATAAATAGGCATTACAAAATATGACCCATCAAGACTATTGACGTTGGAAATTCCTAGACAACTATTAAACAAAAACACAACTTACTAGATAGTCAAAACACAAATTCTTAGACCAGAAATTAAAAGACATTGACTAGAAACTTAAAAAGACTCTTCGATCGTCGCAATGACTTGTTGAATAATTTCAAGGACTTTGACCGACATCAGGATCTCCTCTTTTCCTTTTGTTGCTTGGATGCTTGCCAAATGGCTTATATGTTCCCTTACTCATTTGCTGCAATATTTGTTCACTAGCTAAGTCCATAGGCCTCTCCCGATGGTCCACCTTACCATCAAAGAGGTGACTCCTTTGCCAAGGATGGTGTTTAGGTAACCATCGGCGGGCTCCCACATAACCTAACTTACTTCTCAACCTTGCAAAGATGCATGTTCGTTACAAATTGGGCAAGCCAAGTAACCTTTAGTAGTCCACCCGGACAAATTACAATATGCAGGGAAATCGTTGATGGTCCACATAACAGCTACATGCATTCGAAAAGTTTGTTCAAATGAGGCATCATAGGTGACTGCGCCACGTTCCTGTAACTCCTTCAATTCATCAATTAATGGCCTTAAGTAAACATCAATATCTCTCCCCGGTGCTATTGATCCAGGAATAAGCAACGATATTATAGAGTAAGGTTGTTTCATACATTTCTATGGAGGAAGGTTGTAAGGCATGACAATCACAGGCCATAAGCTGTAGGAGTTGCTCATGTTACCAAAGGGATTGAATCCATCAGTAGCTAGTCCTAACCTCTCATTTTGGGCATCTCGAGCAAACTCAAGATAATGTCGATCAAAGTGCTTCCATGCTTTACCATTAGCCGGATGCCTTAATACTCCATCATAAACTCGTTTCTCCTTACGCCACCTCATATCTGTACAAGTTATGCTCGACATATGGAACCTCTGCAACCTAGGGGTCAACGAAAAATATTGCAAGATCTTATGAGGAATCTTTCTTCCCTTGCCATCATTTAGCTTGTATTTAGGCTCCTCACAAACAAGACACTTTTCAAGATCAACATTCTCCTTCCAAAAAAATGCACAACCATTTTTACATGCATGAATGGGCACATAGCCCAAGCCTAAGTCACGTAAGAACTTCTTTGCTTTATAAATGTTGCCCGAAATGTCTTGATCACTTGTAGGTAGGAGTTCCTTCAATAAACCCAACAGCACATCAAAGGACTTGTTACTCCATTTATTCAACACCTTAACATGAAGTAGCTTAATGACAAACGATAGTAAAGAAAACTTGCATTCGGGGTATAACTTTCGATGGGCATCCTTCATTAATTTATCAATGTTGTGCATATTCTCTGTCTCAACATTGTCAAGCAACTCATCTAGTTCCTCATCATTCATGATTGCTGCTGCATAACTAAGCGTTCCAGGTCGTCTTGATTCTCATGTTCATCTGCTACCACTCCACCCCCAACACTTTCTCCACTAGACTGACGGCTTTCGTTCGACACAAATTGTTGATTCATAGGTATAGTTTACCCATGGTGGACCCAAGTCTTGTGAGAAGGAGTTATCCCATTTTGTATTAGGTGAAATGCAACAACAATACTAAAATGGCATTCCACATTCATGCATTTTAAACATGGGCAACGAATTTGATCATCGGAACCAAAATTTGTGACTGCAAAGTCAACAAATGAATTTACCCCATCTCGGTACTTTTTGCTCAGTCTATTCTTAATTATCATCCAACTCTTGTCCATATTTTTCCACCTCAAAAGTCAAGAATAATACAACCTCCCCTTTATAAAAACATTTAGACCAAAATTTTGATTTTCAAAGCATTGAAATCAATCCTGAAGATGATCAGCTATTACATCTTTAATGTACCAATAGGCCTAAGTTGTTGTTATATCCAATACACCATGGACATATTAATTGCATAAATGGACTTTCCTAAGTGCTGGAATTATTTATTAAGTAATGAATTTTCAAAGGTGAATTAGACTGTCTAGTGCCTTGAATTAATTTACATCGTTATGTTAAAATGAAACAATTAGGTGCAGGAATTACACTACACATGCTGAAACAATTAGGTGCCTTGAATTAAAATGAAACATTTATTAGCAAAGATCATACCATGTGAGCATAAGAGGAGAACAAAAAGAAGCTTTGATGTCAAACAAAGAAGAATAATTTCACTAAAAAGAGTCCATGCAATAAACAAGTTGTTGCTAAGCCAACTATTATGGTTGATGCCATAAAAAACAGTTGAAAATAGTTGATTCCAGGAACAATTAGGCAAGGACGAAGGTAGAATAATCTGTTAAGGAGAAACTAACAAGTCTATACAATAAAAAAAAGTCCACTGGTGCACTTATGCATAATACAAAAGGCACTTATTAATATTTAATTAGGCTATGACAATAAAACACCACCATATATTATTTTATTTCCTAAATACTTGGTAACACCTTTCTTTTTGAAGTAAGAATCAACTTTTGATTCCTCTTTCAATTATATTTTGGAGAAGTGTGAATGATTAGTTATATAGATTCCATAGCAATATTTTATAATTCTAAATGCTAGTGATATAAATAGTTACCCATTTGGATTCACGCATTCCGATTAGATACCAGGAAATTAAAAAAAATTCTAAAATTATTTAAAAAGGGAGAATTATAAAATTAAATTCCCTCTAAGTTTCAGCAATTAGTAGTAAACTATAGGGAAAAGATTTCAAAAGTGAGGAAAGTACAAAAAATTGGTATAGGTACATATTTTTTTATACCATCTTGCAATCAGCATTGATAACAGGGGTTGAACAACAGTGAATGACGTTTCTGTTTGCAGATTAAAAAAAAAAAACTCAAGGACCAAAGCCTATTAGAACATCACCATACTACAAAAGCAGCCAAAGACTAGATATCTTACCAAGAGTGGCCCTCATTGTTCTAAAATTTCAGAAATAAGTAATAAATTTCACCACATTTAACCTCATTCTTCCAAAATAAATGGTCAGCTGAAACCCATACTGAAAACGAAATCTTCAAGATCGAACATCTCAAATAAAACAGATACATTTGATTTTGACTATCGTGAGGATACCTTAGCTTCTTATTCAAACTTTAAATCTACAAAATCGAATCAAAAACTCACATGCAAAACAAAAAATCCATGAAATCAAAAGATTGGAGAGTGGAGGAATACCAGAAATCACAGAGTGTGGTGGCAGTGCTAGCGAGTTCGGGCCGGCAGAGAATGGGGTAGAGATGAAGTGTGCTGCCTTTTCAGTGAAGATAGAATAAAAAAAATGTTTAGCTAGGCAAACTCAAGAGAGAGATCAAGAGTGCATAAAGAAAATTCGTTAGATTTTTCCATCTAAAAGTGAGTATTAAAAACAAGTGGCATAACTTAAAAGCAATGTTTGCCAAAAATACTTGCAGAAATATGAGTTCATAAAGGCTTCACCCTGTTGAGCAAAGCAGCATCCTCGATGGACGCCATGAAAAGAGAAAAAAAGGCCCACTAAGAGACAAAGACACAGTGATTGAGAGAGAGAACGATGGTGTGAGATACAGAGAGGGACAGAAAAAGACCTGGGCTGATCGAAGCGACAGCCGCCGGTTTGTGGTCAGGGTCACCGTCGCTACTAATGGAAGTCTTCAGCGTGAGCATGGCTGCGGGAGTGGAGATTGAGAGGCAGAGTAAAAGTGGAAAGAGGTAGTGTGAAAAAGAGTAAAGTTAGGGCTAGGTTTTGGGGAAAAGCAAACGACATCGTTTTGCTTGTAAAAATTTTTATTTTACTTTTTATCAGTGCGCCGAAATGAATTGGAGCCCAAGAGTGCGAAAATTCAGATCTTTCAGTGACAACTCTATACTTGTCACCGAAATTTATCTCCAGTGACAAATATTTTGTCACCAAATCTCATTATTTACCCTGGTTACCCAAAGGTTTTCGGTGACAACTAGTAAAATTGTTAGTCACCGTTGAGTATATTCTGTGTCAACACCAATTTTTTGTCACCAAAGGATGTCACCATTGGTGTTTTTTGTTGTAGTACTAAACAACAACCTAAGTCTTTAGGAAAGATTAACCCAAGACTTAACCGGCCAAAAGACTACTCACACATAGCTAAAGGACAATTCATAGCATAGGAATAAGACATGTTCTTTAACTAGTAAAAATGAAAAACAAACTTGATATTACTAAGGATCTAGTCCATACAAGCAACTTTAATAAATGGAAAATTAATAAATTAACAAAGCTTACTTGAGTTCTTGAAGGAATTAGCTAAGAAAGCTTGAAGATGACAATGGAGTTCTCTAGGAAAATTCAAAGACTTAAAACGAAAAGACTAAATAATGGCCAAATATGGCATAAAGAGCTATTTATATGGCTTACAAATCAGCCCTACAAAGGACCAAAAGGCCGCCAAAACATCCCAAAAAACTAGCCTTAAGTAGAAACATTCCATAAATGGAAGGTTGAACAATTCAGCATAAAGTTCTGGTCACATAGTGGAGGTACCGATACCTAAGTTTTGAGGTATCGGTACCCAGCCAACTGTGAAGCATTGGAGGACAAAGGTACTGATACCTTGCTCTACAAACTGTAGATCGGGTTCAGCTTGGTTCTTGAGGCCTTATGGTGCCCCGACGGCCTTCCGACTCTTCATTCCTTGATCAACGGGACTTGACGGAAGAGTGTCATGTTGGCTTGGTCTCTCAAGTGCCCTCGAGGGCTATCCTCGATGCATTCGCCTTACTTCCAAAGCTTTGGCACGCTTCTCGTCATTCTTGACCACCGGAAGTCCTCTAAGGTTACTTGTAGTGCCGTTAGGTTCCAATTGCAACAAAATGCATGCCGTCAGGCACTTGGACACTTAGCTGTACCCCATAGTATCCCTTGGCATTCAAAACTGACTTATTAGCATGTTTTGCCTAAAATACTTACAAAAATACCTTACGTGCAATATCGAATAAAAACGACAACTTAAATGCATAAAAGCTACAAACTAGAGGATTTAAGCGCCAAGATTATACAATCTTGGGTGCTTATCACACCCCCAACTTGAGCTTTGCTAGTCCCTAACAAACATAACATAAAATAAAACAAACTTAAAAACTTAACAATCCTTCCGATAACACAACTAAGGAACTTGCTCATGTCGTATCCAAACTAGCAAGAGTTCAAAAACCACGGTTCATCTATACCACAACTCGTAGCTAGTTCAAAATGAAAGACTAAGTACAAAGCATGTTCTAAGCATAACAAAAAAGTTGTATTTACATCCAAAGAGAGAGTACGCCATTATCACAAACACACGCACCCGAAAGCAGCCATATTCCACAAAAATTGCTCAGAAAATAGGTGATAGTGAACAAAAATTCCACACCTCATATATGGAGAGCACTAATAAATATAATTAATAAATAAACAACTAACAACTTAATTACCAAAACGAAAGCATGCCACAAACTAACTATGTCAAACACCAAATATTGAATCAAAATGGAATCAAAACGTACTAAAGATCAACTAAGGGCTTTATAGCTTATAATGACCTTGGTTTACAAAAGAACGGTTAGCAAAATGGGTGATGGCCATATACTTGCTCGATTAACTACCCTTAACCGCCACCAACATAAAAACTGCCAAGTCAAAGGCCACATGCCGGCCTTACAAAAACTCGCATAATTTACTAGTTTAAAGTTCAACTAAACTAAAGACAATAAAAAGATAAGATAAGAGGTGGGATGTCAAACACCATACACCCCAACCAAGTAGAGAGATTTTGTAACTCTACAACCACCGACTCTAGTCCTCCTCACCATCCTCATCATCGTCCTCCTCACTACCCTTATCGCTCTCATCTTCCTCTTCACTACTATAGACCACCTCCTCTTCCGGAGGTGCCTCATATCTCACCTCACCCTCATCCTCAATGTTTTACGTATGCCAGTGTAGCTCGCTCCTAAGCTTCCCAACCTCTCTGGCTAGCTGCCTCCTCTCCTTCTTCTTCCTCTCCTCAGCCTTCCACAGACACTTTAGAATGGCCACATTATGACAAAAGATTTTATTCCAAATACTATCTTTCTTCTCCTTCGGACAGGGCTTGGTAGTCAAAAAAAACTCTCGAGCCCTCGTTGGGGGTGTTAGAACGAGGTTTGCTCTTCTTCAAGAAAGAACCAGTGCTAGCTCCAGGGTCAAATCGTTCCTTCTTATTGTAAACTGAGCTTTTCACACCCTGCTTCTTGCACAATACAGTGATCATACAAGGAAATGGCATCCAAGCCGATGGAAATCGTGTTGTTCTTGATATCCACCAATTGATTGAAAATGAACTTCGCCCAATCCACCCCAAACTTCATATTCATGCAGGCATACATCAACTCCCAACTCTTTCGACTCGGCTTGTGCTCCAACCCCCTAGGATAAAAGATTATGGTGAAAGGCCTTGTTTAGCACTTGAATATCATCCCTAAATGCCCCCGGAACATATGGAATCATTGCCATACTTGGGTCCAAGTACAACACATTGTTAATCAACCCACTATCAATTTGCTCACTTCGAGGGTAATTCACCGTCTCTGTAGGAGGCTGCTCATACCCCAAATACTCAGCAATCATGTTAGGGTCAATCCTGGTTTTCTTGTTCTGGAAAAATTGTACTCCACTAATTATTTGAGAAACAAAATTGTTTTGCTCAAAGAAATTTGGGAAAAGGGGAAAACTCATTTACTTGATGTGCTATTTCTAGATCAGTGTTGCATGATCTTTGTTCGGTAGTTTGGAGTTTTCTAAAGCAGTAGCATATACTAATTATGAATTGCATTAACATGTTACGTTAGAAACTGGTTTTGCTGTTGGGACTTCTACTGTCTTATTCTAGGATTCCTCGTTCATGATAAGTTTGGTTTATATCTTATTCACATGCGTTATGAGATAGAAAGAATAACCAAGTTCTGTTCGTTTGTTTTTAATGGGAAAAAAAAAAAACAATACTGCTCTTGCTATTACTTGCATAGCAGGTTGTGTTCAGTATACCAATGAGATTATTTGCTTGATCTGAATAGAAGCCAGTATTGATTAGCATTGCTTTCCGGTTTCAATGTGGCTATTATATCAGTGGAGGGATTGGTTAATCGTTTTTCTTATTAAAACTCTACTGACTTGTTCGTTAATCGACATTTTGTCATATACTGTGTTGAAACAGTTTGCAAAAGTGCTCGTGCAGTTCATATTAATCTGAGAAATTAGCACATTACTTTTACGTTGTGGTGTGTTTGGCTTCCAGGAAAAGGAAAACGAGTTTTGGGTTTTTCGGTTTTACCTTCTTTACTGTATTAGCTTTGATTTGCTAATTATTTTTCCGCTATTATTGGGTAAAACATTCTTTGGCTTTGAACGGTTACAAACCAGATAGTTTTTTCCCGAATGTGGAAGTCGATAGGTTGGATTTTGGGATATAAAATCACTGTGGGTTGTGATTACATTATCAGTCTTTGACTTGTCAAAATTTGTAACTCTCGGATTAGTAAAAGGAAATTGATTTTAGCACTTCAAAAATTGATGGAGGGGTTCCAAAACGACATCATTTTGTGTATCAACACAGTTTAGTTTTGAAGTCCCTCCATCAATTTTTGAAGTGTCAAAATCACAATCCTTAGTAAAAAGGTATTTGCGAACTGAATTTATTCGGTTTTGTGTAATTCAAAGACAGTACTTATTTGGGTTTGTTACTGATGCATGGTAATTGCAGTAAAGGAAAAAAGGAAAACAAAATTTGTTTTGAAAGATAAACAGGTGTTTTCTAGGATTGTGTGATTTTGGAAAACGTGAGTTAATTACACTTTGTTTCCTTAAGACAGTGCAGTGGTTAGGAATTGGCTTATATGTTTTGCTAATTCGTTTTGCTCTACCAACTTGTTTGTCATTACCTGGCGCAAAATGCTTTGTCTATATTCCACTGGATTTTCCAACTCTAATAACCAATGTCTTGATTGGTGGTTAGTGTTCTAACAGGAAAGCAACAATTTGGCAATATCAAGTATCTATATTGCTGGTGAGCTAGTTTACAAACCATGAGCCGTGAGGGAATCTAATCAATGACATGACTGTAATGCTATCGTCTCATAACAGTTGCAATTATTTGCCAATGTTTCATGTTTTTCTAGGAAAAGCATTTTATACCGAATGAGATCATTGTTGGTTCCTTTTGTACATTGTGGACTGAACTTGTTTAGGTGGAAGTGTTCTCTGATTGTTTCCACAAGATAGTGTCCAGATTGTTTATGCAAAATAATGGCCCATAGCTTTTTGGAGCATGGTTACTTTGCTGCTCATGGGTGGTCATTGGAAGGATTGCTCAGCGTTTGCTAAGGGAAAGACTATTAGGCTTCAGCCTTGGTCAGTCGTGCGTGATTGGGCCTCGAATAGGTTTTGTGGTAAGTTGTTGGGCTACGGCCTTGGTTAGTCGTGCACGATTCGACCTCAGATGGGTAATCTATTTGGTTTAAACCTCAGTCAGTCATGCACTACTCATCTTTAGATCATTGGATCGTTGGCCTCTGAAGTAGTGTACTTAGAGTGTATTTGGCTTCGGCCTTGACACTGCTCGGCCACGGTCTTGTGTTTGATCTGCTTGGTGTAGACATTTTCTGTACTTGTGTTGGTATTTACCTAAGTGGTTTGACCATAACTGCTTGGTGCGCTGGCAGTAATTCTTGCGAGAACAAGTTCCTCTCATTTAGGGGATGAGCAAGATAGGCAAGTGATTGCCTTGTGAGGGTCCAAGTGACAAAGACTTCTTATTAATGAGTTGAAAGAAGTACTGAGCCATTAGTTTTAATCCACATTGAGGTGTGTGATTTATAGTTACCTTAGAATGTGGGGGTGTCTTGCAAAGGTAGTTGTACCTCCACCTAGAAGAGAGGGCCGAGAACTGTTGATTGTGTGTTCATTGGTTATGCATATAATAGCCTATCGGTTTCTTGTGTTTAAATCTGAGCTACTAGATATTCACAAAAACACCATCATGGAATCTAGGAATGCAACATTCTTTGAACACACATTTCCATTTAGATCAATAGAAGAGTCGAGTTCTATTAAGCGGACTTTGGAGACTGTATGTGAAAGTAGTCAAGACCAAGAGAAAGCAGGTGATGTTGAGCCAAGACGTAGCAAACGGGCTAGAACATCATCATCATTTGGTCCAGACTTCCTAACGCATCTGTTAGAAAGTGAGGCTCAGACATTCAAGGAAGATGAGAGCTCTCCTAAGCGTCCTTTATGGAAAGAGGCTATTAAGAGTGAAATTAATTCCAGTCTACAAAACCATACGTGGGAAATGGTGGATCTTCCTCCTAGTAGTAAGCCTTTGGGCTACAAATGGATCTTTGAGAGGAAGATGAAGGCAGATGGATCAATAGATAAGTATAAAGTTGGGCTTGTCATTAAAGGATATAAGACAAGGCCTAGACTACTTTGATAGTTATTCTCCTGTCACCAGGATCACATCCATTCAAATGATAATCGCAATTACAACTCTGCGAAATCTTGAGATATACATCAAATGGATGTGAAGACAGCTTTCCTAAATAGTATTTTAGATGAGGAAATCTACATGGAACAACCCGAGGGTTTTTCCGCGCTAAGTCAAGAAGGGAAAGTTTGCAGACTTGTTAGATCTTTGTATGGTCTAATACAAGCACCGAAACAATGGCATGAGAAATTTGACAATGCTATAATGTCAAGTGGTTTCACAATCAACGAGTGTGACAAATGTGTATATGTCAAAGACACAGACAGAGAGTACGTCATTTTGTATCTCTACATTAATGACATGCTCATTGTTGGTAATAACGATAAGATTATCAAATCTACCAACAAGATGTTGAACTCGAAGTTTGACATGAAAAATATAGGCCTTGCAGATGTAATACTAGGTGTTAAAATCACTAGAACATCTAACGGACCTACACTATCTCAGTCTGATTATGTTGATAAGATTCTTGAGAAGTTCAGCAAGTCTGATGTGAATATAGCAAGGACTCCCATGGATGTGAATCTCCACTTATCCAAGAATGTGGGGGAAGGGGTATCCCAATTGGAGTGTTCTCGAATAATTAAGAGTCTAACGTACTTGATGAGTTGTACAAGGCCCGACATAGCTTATTCAGTTAGCAAACTGAGTAGATACACGAGTAATCTAGAGGATGACCATTGGAAGGCAATAATGAGAGTACTAGACTACTTGAGGTATACTCGTGATTTGGGACTGCACTACGCTAGATATCCAATAGTACTAAAAGGGAATTGTGTTGCGAACCAGATATCTTTGATACGAAAGACTTTAAATCCATGGGTGGATAAGTCTTTATTCTTGGTGGTGCAGCTATTTCTTGAAAATCTTCAAAATAGATATGCGTTTCACGGTCTACGATGGAATCTGAATTCATTGCTTTAGATAAGGCAACTTAAGAGGCAGAATGGCTACGCTAGTTTTAAAAGATATTCCAAGATGGTCGAAACCTGTGCTAGTAATTTGCATCAATTGCGATAGTAAATTAGCAATCGGAAGGACACAGTGTAACATGTATAATGGTAAGTCATCGTAGACACAATACTATTAGACAACTGCTCTCAACTGGGGTTGTTACTGTTGACTATGTGAAGTCAAAGGACAACATTGCGGATCCACTAACCAAAAGGTTAAACAAAGAGCTAGTTAAGAAAGTATCGAAGGGAATGAGGCTAAAGCCTACTACGCTCGTGTTTCCGTGAAGGAAACCCAACCTAGCTGACTGGAGATCCTAAGATCTAGGTTCAATGGGATAACCTACTTGCAAATAACAGAGAACGATCACTGGAGACATGTTCTCCTGCTCATTCCTATTGTTACACCCCGTCTTTTCCTATTCCTAATAATTATATTTCTGTAATAAAAATAAAAAAAAGGATTTTTATGGTTTGGATTGTAATTGATATGTTCTCTCTCTCCACATAGTATATCTGCTGTGGGCACTATTATAGTGCTGGGGTAGAAGTCTAAATGGTTTTAGTATTTGGTGTTGTATCGTATTAAATACTTTTATTAGGTGGTTACTATTATTTAGGAGAGAACGTGGGTCAGAGAAAGGAGGTCATTATATTAGACTAGGGTTGTTTACTTTGAGAGAGAAGTCGCAGCAGCCAAGGGTTTTGTCTGGTTCGGAGATAGCCTCAAGTAAGTGGTTCTCCTTCTCTTCATATTTATTTCTTTTTCCCTTATTTTTCACCTTCCCATGCTAAGGCTGAAATTGTGAACGTGCGTGTGGAGTAAAACTATTGTTTGTGGCAAGGCGAGAGGGAAAGTGGATGAATACTATGCCCGTTTGGGCGTAGTGAATTGATAAAGGTTGTTAGATGTTCATTGCTATGTTGGCAAGTAATTCCCTTCCTATAATATTATTCAAGTTGTGGTTTGTGTATATAATAGTGGGTTGCTGTGGTGGATTTTGGAGGAGTAAGAGGTGGGTTATGATTGAAGAACGTGCAAAACTAGAATTAGGAGCATAAAGTTTGTCATGGTGTGTACATGGAAAAATGAGTGAATTACTTGGACTTGGGTTTTGCAAATTGGATTTGTAAGTTTCTAGTGACAGATGAGTTTAGTCATAGGTATGGTTAATTTCGATTTGTATTATGAACCTAAGTTGTTATAGTAAACGTCACTGGATACATTAATGAGCCTATGTGAATTATCTTGTCGTTCAGGTTAACTTGATTTCGCGTTGTTTGATCGCATTACGTTTGGCCCAGGTAAGTAGTTAAATATGTTACATATTTTCGAAAGATCCCTATGTCCCTTAAAAGTATTTCCTTTAGAAATTTATATGAATGTTATTCGGAGACTCAAAACTGTTTATAAGTTGTTCTATAAATTGGCATGCGATGAATTTTCTGAGATCAATTGTTAATATTCTTTTTGGTGAGAACTTGGTGGATATTAATGGGAACATTTATTTCGGAAGTCCAGGGAACTTATTCCTTCTCGTGTTGGTGACCCTGGCCATTGGGGAAAAGACCATGTTAGGCCGGTGACCCTAATGCTCAAAGGCTTCTTTCGCCGGATCGTCTTAGGGAAAAGTACCGCGGGCTGCCAACCCTGGTGACTCTAAGTTCGATATTGGATCCAATTTTGTTGAGATTTATTTTGGCCATGGTACTGTTTGATTGTGGTTCCCCATTGTTGATGGAGTAATTGTTGTGATCACCACCAAGAATATTTATTGGTTAAATGCCTCATTGATTAATTTATTATTCTGCTGGACACCTCGTATGCCAAATTATGATTTAATGGTAAATTATTTTAATCCCCGCTTTCAACTTTATTTATTATACATACTTGCTATTCACTGAGCTCGTCAGCTAATGGATTTATTTCAACTTCTCTTTCAGACAAGTTGGGGAGTTAGGCAAGGACTCTGGCGGCACCTCGGGGATTCTTTTGGTTGACCTCCTTATGGTGTCTCATTCAATTTTTATTTTAATAAAACGCTTCCACATTGAAAACAATTGTCAAAGATAACAAATTCTTTTTTATTATTATTGTTGAACCACTGGATATTGTTTGGTTCATGAGATGGTTGTATCCCATGTTTATGATTGAGACACATTTGGCTTGTGATTTGATTAATAACAAAAAAGCGTTCATTTGATTTCTGGTTACGTGATTTATTTAGGCTGCGTGTTCCAAGGATTAGCCTCATGGTTCACGGCCGGTCACTTCTCATTTTTGGGGTGTGACACCTATGGTGCGAAACAGTGATTACCTGAAAATGGAAACAGGTTAAGTGTTGCTTTTAATGACTCTTATGCGCTGGAATGCTAGGCAGGGTATAGCAGGATACCCTTTATAAGAAGGTCACCTACATAAGTATGAAGTGGGGCCGCTTCTTTGAGAATTTAGGAAGGCAAAATTCTCGAGAAAATACTTGCAGAACTAGGAAAGGGTGTCATGGCCAAAACAAACCCAACAGTGAGAATTGAACTGTGTCAGGAGAAGTTCCGTGTGATGCCTATTGTCTCAATTTACACAAACGACAAAACAGTTCATAACATCATGTTCACTGGTCAGCCAATAAATCCGATAGGTATTCACAAGGGAAGGTTCAAGGCCAAAAACTACCTATCCTAATTTTTTCCATTGTACTCTCTCTCATTTCAGCTTTGTCTTCCGAGTTAGTTTCCACCAATTCAATTCATGTGGGGGATTGTTGGAAAATGGAATTTTACCAAAAAGAATTTGGTGGGACCCAAACCGCGTAAGGTGGGTCCAACAGCTGTGAACAAATTCCATTTAGAGATGAATGAAAAATTGTCTCATTATGGGAATTGGAAAAGCAGAGGGATGCGCGCGCTTGCCATTGCCGAACATCTAGATGAGACTTGGGCCGGGGCTGGAGCTTAGGATTTGTGGGTCTGCGACCTGTGGTTCGAGGTCTGTGGTCTATGGTCTATGGTCTAGTCTAGATTGGTTTGGAATTAATGATTGTGCTTTATTGGGTCTAAACTATTCGCGTTTGGATGGTTCAACTACAGAATCAGTTGTGCACAGCTAATTCATATTGGGTATAATGCCCAGAATAAAACCCATGATTTGATTATAGAATTAATTGCTAGATTAATGACTATAACAGCTTTCTTCAGAAATTGAATTCCCGTATTCAATTCCCTATATTCAATATGAATATTGAATTGGCTTGGCCCTATTGAATGGGCAGCTCCCCCTATTGAATTCTCGTATTCAATGAGAAGGCTCCTCATCGATTACATAAAGGAGTTTGGCTCTTTTGTTTCAATACACCAAAATTGAGATCTCTTCATCTGCAATATTGTTCTTCTTTCCGATAGAGAGAGTACAGACACAAGTTTGTTCAACGGACAGTCTACGACGGCTGAGAGGGAACCTAGTCAACCTTGAGAGACAAACACCGATACAACCTCTAGCACCGGTGAGGCGGAGAATTTGTCTTAAGGGCACCGTTGAATAAAACGGGTCTCGGTTTGCAAATTCTTGTTCCCTACTTACAGTTTATGTTTCGTATTCTGTAATTCAAATTCATGTAATATTCTGTTCAATTGTAAATTTCCAGAAATTAGTAAAATCGATTACTGTTTTCTGCACTAGATTTTCCTAAAAACAAGTGAGTCTTTGATCATACTTGATACTATAGCTCGCTCAAGGTCCATAATGTGTCCCTCCGTATGAAATGTTGGACTTATGATTTATGTATGTCTTCCTTTTCAGAATAATGCACTAGATTGTAAATACTTTTCAGTTTGCAAATTCGTGTTCCCTATTTACAGTTTATGTGCTCCTCCTATAGTAATTAATTCTTGGGTCCGCTACTGATAATACTCCTATATTTAATGTACATATATGCAATTTCCGAAAATAAAATAGAGAGGAATATCAAATGGTAGTCGTTCCAAAACTAGATTAAATAAGGGCTAATTTCACTGACCTCCTTGAGGTTTCTGACAAAAGCATGGCCTCCTATGTGTTCGATTAATTAGTTTAACAAGTTAGTTCGCCTCCGACAAATCACATCATTCAATTAGTCGTAGTCTTTAAAGTTAAATCTTTCCGAGTGTGAGCACGCGCGTGTTTGGGTTTTTTTAGCATCCATAATCGTGTTTATGTAAATATCTTCTCACTTCAAAGTGATTATCTCTCTAAATTCAAATAGCTGGAAAAAAAACAATCAACGAAACAACGGGCATGAAAGTCTTCGTGCTAGCACGAGCTGCCCACCTAGCTAGTGAACTAAAAATATTCATAAGCCATAAACGTAAATTCCATGCAATTTAAGAATAAAATTAATTTCAGTAATCAATCTTAGCTTGGATTAAATGTCAATATCATCCTACCATAACAGTATGAGAAATAAATATATTCAGGCGAATGATATGTTGTATGATATATGTCCATGTTAAGCCGTGATGATCAGTAGATTGAAATGAACATATGAGTATCAATCTGCTATGGGTCCACACACTATAACTAAGTGTGAAACGATAAGAAAATCTTATCTATGGACACGTGGTATATATATTTTGATTGGACAAAAAGGATTTCAGGCTAGTCTTCATTTTAGAATTTTTTGTAAAAGAGGAAATTAAGAAGAATCAAGATGCAGTATAAAAATCTTATCAGAATGATATTTAGCATCGGAACTCTGTTGGAGCGAAACCCCACCATTCTTCTTTTCTTCTCCTGCAATATTCTCTTCTCATGCTTTTGTCTTCCTCGCTTGCTTGGCTTTTGCATCGAGAGCGACTTTGAACCGTATTTCTTTTCCTGCATGTTCTTTATTTTATTCTTCAATTCTTTTCCCTGCTCCTAGTAGCTACTATTTTCTAATCACCTCAAATCTGGTTTGTCCGATGATCTTATATATGGGCATCAAGTGACGAAAAAATCAAAGTTCGGATTCGCAAAGGAGGAATGAAGCAACAAGGTTCAAGACTGAGATTTGTAGGAGAATCAATGTAAGCAGCGCAATCCGTGTTTTCAGGCCACCGTCTAAAGAATATAGTTTGATTGTGCACACAAGTTTCACTAATTCTATTTTATTTTCCTTTCCTTTGTTGTTACTTAATAAAATTTCATGAGCAACAAAAGTAAATATCTCTCTTTAAGAAAACAAATATAAGCTACAGCAGGATCAACCATTTGTAACGGAATAACTTCTTCTCAAACTCGAATATGATATACCCTGTACTTATAAGATCAATACTCAAAATATTTTACTTCTCCTTTAATTTAATAGATTTCAGTGTCAAATATCCAAAAGAATTAGGTGTTTCACGAAACGTACATACTAGTAAATTTTAAGCTTTATGTATTCCATAGCCATAGACGTAAATTTTAATTCAGACATGCATTCTTTAACAACTTGCATGCTCACTTATGTGGGGTAAATATGATCTAATAATAACTGTCGGGAAAGATAAACATTACTACATGTAATTGAAGAAGACTAAAGTTCAAAACTAGAGGTTGTAATCTTATTCCATATTTTTTTAACCCGCCCAATCTGTCCATTTATAACCCAATCCAACCCGTCCATATTATATAATGGGTTGGTATGGGTTGAACACATATAAACCCATATTTCAATGGGTTTAAATTGGTTAAAAATGCATTCAATATGGGTTGATATTAAAAGACCCAAATATTTCTAAAATTTTCGAATGTCGGCATTTCACGTACTGGTACATCTCATTGTGGGCTGAGGAAAGCCTAGCTCTCTGGATCGAATCTCTGTGGTCAGATTCTCTCTCCTGGTCTCTCCCTCTCTCTCTATCTCTACACTCTCACGTAACTCTATGAACTCTATAAACTATAAAGGGCAAGATTGAGAAGTGACTTGCACAGGTAGTTGTCTTGATTAATATTAAATCTTGGAGAGAGAGAAAAAAAAAGATTGTAAAATTCACATGCATAATGATGAGATATTTTTGGATACCGCGTGGGTACCACATGGCCATGCTCATGTGGTGTCCGAGCAACTTATCTGGGCCGTCCAAAAGTGTATTGGATGACCCAGATTAAAACCCTCTCTCCTCTTATCCCATCACTCTCTCTCCTCTTTTTCTCTTCTCCTCTTTTTCTCTCCAAATCCGGGCCATTCAAAACCGAAATGGACGGCCCGGATGCACCGACTGGGCATCACGTGGAACCCACACGGCACCCAAAAATTTCTCCACAAAACATAATCAAAAATGAAAGATCGTATAACTAATGCCTTGTTCCTTTTGGTTTTCAATAAACATTTTTCAAAAAATACCCCCTAAATTCTCCTTATTTTCAACGTTTCTCTCTCTATCTCTCTCCACTTATTACCTCTACTATTTTTCAAAAAAAATTTCAAATCCTAATCCAAACAAGGCATAAATTAGTTATTCTACGGTTTGAGAATAAGATTGATTACAACAGAGGGATATAAACAGAATAGTCTATCGCGACGAAACGATTCATCACCGAAACAACACAATTTGGCATGTGATTACACACACAAAATCAAGAGATTCTAGAAGACAAAATTTGGCATATGATCAGAATTCACATGTACGTGTCGTGGGGATTGGAAAAAAAAAAACAGAGAATAGCACACAAAATTCCATATTCATAGTTGGAATGTATTTGTAAGGGAAAAATGGTGTGATGACATCGTACATGGTGCGGGTCAATGAGTTGAGTTGATTTTGAGTAGTATTTGAAACGAGGGGGAAATGGGGACAACGGAAGAGAGAGAGAGAGAGAGAGAGAGAGAGAGAGAGAGAAAAGAGGGAAAATAGGTCGGGTTGGGCAGGGTTGGGTTTGAATTGACCCATATTCGACCCGACCCATTTCAACCCGTTTACTATTTGATCCGTCCATATTTGACCCGTGACCCGTTTCAACCTGCCTAAACCCGCCCAGATCCGCTCATTTGCCACCTCTATTCAGAACTAATAATGTTGAGGGACCAGAAAAAAATAGTTCTTAACACGTGTGGGCTAAATAATGTTTTCTTGAAAATTTAAGGGAATCCGTGTAGGGAGACTTTTTCTTTCTTTCGTATTAATGCAAAAGATAGAAGTTTTTCTTTCTGATTGACGCAAAAAAAAGAAAAAGAAAAAGAAAAAATGACCCCTTCCATATAACTGATATAAGTTGTCGTGCAAAAATGACCCTTTCAGAGAGACTTTTAAAATGACCCTTTCAGAGAGACTTTTTCTTTCTTTCGTATTAATGCAAGAGATAGAAGTCAGGGAGACTTTTTCTTTCTTTCGTATTAATGCAAGAGATAGAAGTCTTTCTTTCTGATTGACGCAAAAAAAAAAATTTTGACCCCTTCCATAAAAGTTGTCAGGCAATTATAAATAAATAGATATTTATTTATATTACATGAATTGTAAAAATATCGTGTCTATTCCTTACATTACTTATAGCTAATGATGAAGTAATGGTTCTTAAACAAACAAATTTATTTTAGCCCGTGATATTTTTCTCCCAAGTAAAGGTATCATGAAAATCAGTTGCATAAGTCAATAAATAAATGGCATAAAACCTGCACATCACACAAAGGAAATGATGTTACAATTAAATAAATATGTTTCCATAAAAGTAACCACTAAGGTTAGCCTAGTGGCCAAATCTCGAACTTCCTGTAAGGAGGTCTTGGGTTCAAGATGGTGTAATGGATTTAGAACTAAAGACTCACCAACTCTTGTTAACTTTTTCTTTTTTTTTTACATTTTACGTACCAAGAATATTTACCATGATTTTTGTTTAAACAATACCAATTGATAAAATGAAATCAATAGTAAAAATAACTAATTCTTCTAGAAAATACTTCGAATATGTTTTAATGAAATAGTTCATACATCCATTTTTTTATTTGGAGTAAATACTGCAAGTATCTCTAAATTATAAATACTTCAGGTATTTTCTAACAATATGCACTTTAGGCATTAGGGTATCCACAATGTTATAATCAAAAATTGATAATCAAAAGATGCCACATCAGCTTTTGATTATTCATCTAAGAGATTGCTAAGGCTAGCAATATAGATGTCTACAATGGTATAATCAAAATTGGATAACCAAAACTTGTTACATCATATTTTCAAACTACAAAAAACTAAAAACCGTGAACAATAGAAAATAATCTTTCTAAAAATAGTTTTGAAACTAATAAAAACTATTTACTAGAAATAGAAAATAGTTTTTGAAATTTTTTTTTGGAAAAAACTATTTTTTAGTAAAATATTTTTTTTTCCAAAATATTGTTCGAAAAGAAAGAGAGAGAGGAAAAGGGAAGAGAGAATAATTTTGTATAATAATTGGTGTATTTGATTGAGAATATGTAGGGTCTATTAAATTTAGTTATTGTCAAAAGATTGCTAATTTTAGTTATCCAAAGCCCAAAATTTGATTATTTTTAAGGAGGTTGTTAAGTTTGATTATAGCATTGTGAGCCATATTTTGCACTAACATTATTAACTTTAAAAATCTTTTACTTTTGATTATAGCATTGTGGATACTCTTAGAGGTACGCTACTTTCAACTGGATACTCTTTCTAGTTAGAGCATACTTCAAGTATTAATTAGGGGTACACTACTTCCTGTAGAACAACCTTTTTTGTTAGAGTGTATATCAAGTATTAGAGCATCTACAGTGGAATAACCAAAAGTCAATAATCAAAAGTTGTCACATCATCTTTTGGTTATGCATTTAAGGGGTTGCTAAAGTTAGCAATGTAGAGGTCTACAATGGTACAATCAAATTTGAATAACCAAAACTTGTCATATCATATTTTCAATTTATAAAAATCTAAAAATTGTGAACATGGAAAACAATTTTTTAAAAATAGGTTTCAAACTAATAAAAACAGGTTATTAGAAAAAGAGAAAATAGTTTTTTGAAAACTTTGATTTAAAAAAAAATTTGGGGAAAAAGTTTAAAAAAGACAATTTTTGAATAAAAAATAGTTTTTGAAATTTTTTTTTAAAAAAAGAATAGTTTTTGAAAACAAAGTTTAATAAAAAACTGTTTTTACAAAAAAAATAGTTTTCACAAAAAAAAAACAGTTTTTGCAAAAAAAAAATAAAAACTCTTTTTAAAAGTATATTTCTTAGAAATTTGTTGAAAATGAAAGAGAGAAAATGTTTTTTTGTGTAATGATGGTGTACTTGATTGAAGAAATATGGAACAACTAAATTTGATTATTGACAAAAAGTTGCTAATTTTGATTATCTAAGGGCCAAAATTTGATGAGTTGCTAAGAGGTTGTTAAATTTGATTATTCCACTGTGAGCTCTTTTTTAAGCTCATGTTGCTAATCTTAGCAACATTTTAATTTTGATTATACCACTGTGGATGCTCTTAGGGGTACACTACTTCCAGTAGGGCACACTTTCTGGTTAGAGCTTCGTGTTGATGATGTTTTAAAATTGAGACAGATATTAAAGAAATTTGCACAAAAGTTAAAAGAGAATAATAAACACAATATGAGTATAGAATTAGACAAGGCCCTTCTAATGCGGATGCCCGCATTCAAGCAAGTTGCGGACCACACCATTTCTCCCCTTTCCCAATTGAATTTCGATGATCCGAGCCGCTCAATGTGTTCAGAACGTGATTTTAAGGGTACCTGCGAGAAATCGGGAAAAAAAATGACCGGAAAGGGCTTGGTTTGAGCAGTTTTTATTTGAACCATTCAATAAAAAACAAACAAAAACTGCTCGGATGAAGCCCTTCCCGGTCTTTTTTTTTTCTGATTTCTCGCGAGTACCCTTAAGATCATGTTCTGAACACATTGAGCGGCTCGGATCATCGAAATTCGATCGGAAAAGGCAAAGTCCGCAACTTACTTGAATGCGGGCATCCGCATTAGAAGGGCCTTGTAGAATTAGATCTTTAAGAACTATCAGGATCGATCTTCCAAACCCAATCATATTCTCATTCTTTCCTTTCTGTTTTTCCTTTATTCTTTGTTTTTTCTGTTTTTTCCTCTATTCTTTGCGTTGTCCATATATATGCGTACTTTTATAGCAGGAGAAGGGATAGCCTAATAAATACAAACACTCTTAGAACAATTATAATACTTGTATTACTATGCAACAACCCCGTTTTGTTAAGATTTTTATTTTTTTTATTTTTATTTTTTATTTTACGAGACAAGTCATTCTCTCTTCTTCTTTATTTTGCCAACAAAAGAAGCATACCTATTTGTAAAAGTCATATATACATCTACAAATTATCACCGGAATACAGATTAGGCCATATGACAGTTACAGATTCCTACCCGCATATTGAGATACAAAGATACAACCAAACCCTAAAGCTAACAATATATAGGAAAAGCTAAGAGACAAAAACTGATGTCTAATGCCTAAGCAAAAACCATTGCTCATTCCACACCATTATCAACAAAAATCGGCATAAGTGGAGCTATAGTACCCAGACACCAGACGCCTCAGGACGGCGGAGCTCCATATCAAAGATAGCATAAAAAATCGATGAAAATCAACAACCCACCGGATTAAACCCGAATAGAAAACGCTCAAAGGCAGATAGAGTGAGAGAGGGGTTACATTCAGAAGCTTTGGAGATTTTTCTACGCCTTTGTTGATCAAATACTCTTCTCACCCAACTAAACAAGCCAAAAGGCTCCATTTGGCACTTGCTTATTCTTGTAACAGTTTTTATTACTCTTTTTCCAAACTACACCTTTATTTCCACTTTTTCAATCTAATGAACTATGGTAACTGTTTCATTTAACCTTTTTTCTGGATCTCACTTTTTAGAAATAGACGACAAAAATCCGCTTCGATCAACTTATAATTAACCACTTGAAGTTTCAACCACCAGCCTTTGATTCTCGCTCTATCTCATATAGCTAGCTGGTTTGTTATTCTATTTTGACATGTCCAAAAACCTTTGTAATAGTAGACAATGCAAAGAAAGAAATTTTAGATTTCTGAAAATTAGTCCTCGTACAAAAATAAATACAGTTTTATAAGTGCTAAAGAAGGTTATTATTAAAAGTTTAAACATCATCTCTAATAAAGAAACATGTATTAAGTTATGGAAAAATTCCTTTCGAAATGCTATAGAGTATTAATTTCGATTGAATCAAACAGAGCCTAAACATGGACTGACCAGACAGCAGAGTCGTGATCCCATCACTTCAATTTCTTCCGTACTAGGCTACCAGCTCGAGCCTTTATATAAACAACATGCACTTCTTAAATTCAAAATATCACAAAATAATACTAAAGCAGCAAAACAGTTTGTTCATATTCATGGCTTTTGCCATAATCTTTCTCATTCTCCTCTCATTTTCCACAATAGAAGCTCAACAAACATCCACAAACATAAGCCTAAGCCTTTCTCTAAAACCTACCGGAACCAACTCGTCCGCGTGGTTCTCACCCTCCGGCCTCTACGCCTTTGGTTTCTACCGCCAAGGCAGCGGCTATGCTGTCGGGGTTTTCGCTGCCGGCCTTCCAGAAAAGACGGTGGTTTGGACCGCCAATCGAGACGATCCACCGATCCCAAGCAATGCCACCTTGTCCTTTAGTGATGGAAGGCTCGTTCTCAACCCTCCACCAGCCCAAAACCCATACATAGATGGTGTTACTGAGGAGATTTCCGTGGCATCCATGCTCGATTCGGGCAATTTCGTGCTTTACAACTCTGTCGGAAAGATAATCTGGCAGAGCTTTGATAACCCAACGGACACCATTCTCCCTGGCCAACGTCTTGTCGCGGGAAGAATTTGATTTCCAGTGTCTCGGAAGGCGACCACTCAAGTGGGCTTTTCCGACTTAAGATGCAGGATGACGGGCACCTCGTCGCGTACCCCTTAGAATCTCCAGACACCGCCCCGTATGCTTATTGGGCGTCTGGGACGGATGGATCCGGCAATAACATCACACTCAATCTTGATGACAATGGCCATCTCTATCTGTTGAACAGAACAGGTGCCAACATTATAAATAATATCACCGCAGGAGAATCCGAGAAAGATGGAAAAATCTATCGAATGACACTTGATGCGGATGGAATCTTTCGAGTCTATTCTCATACCTTGGATCCGAAAGGCAACTGGTCGGCTATGTGGAATTCGACTAACAATAAGTGCGACCCCAGAGGCCTGTGTGGCCTCAACGCGTTTTGCACTCTGAACGATGACAAGGCCGATTGTAGATGCCTCCCGGGATTCGATGTTGTGAATCCTGAGGATAGGAGTCTCGGGTGCGGGAGGAATTTCTCAGCGGTGAATTGCGACAACACCAATGGCAGCAGTGCCGAGTTCACTATGATAGAATTAGAAAGCATGCAATGGGAAGACCAACCGTATAAGGTGAGCGTATTACCCAGCAAACAAGACTGTCAACAATCTTGTTTGGAGGACTGTCAATGCGAAGTCGCATTATACAGAGATGAACTACAACATTGCCAAAAACAAAAGCTTCCTTTGAGATACGGAAGAAGAGATCTAAGCAGATCACTAGTTGCCTTTGTCAAGGTTCCGAAAGGAGATGATCAGGTTCCGGCACCCAAGGGAACTAAGAAAGAGCTGAGATTGGAAATAATCCTAATCATTGTAGCTTCACTTATTACCTTTTGTTTTATAGTGTTAACAATTTCGGGATTTCTTGTTTACAGAAACAGGGTTTGGGTATACAAAAAGATTTCCGAAAGAGGGCATATTGAATTCGGCGGAGATATAGTTCTGCGAACCTTTACATTCGCAGAACTAGAGGAAGTAACAAACGGGTTTCAAGAGGAGTTGGGAAGAGGAGCGTCCGGCACTGTTTACAAGGGCATACTACCTTACAACCAAAAGGTTGTAGCTGTGAAGAAGCTCGAGAAGGCGTTGGCAGAGGGGGAAAGAGAATTCCAGAGGGAGATTAGAGTAATCGGGCAAACCCATCATCGAAACCTAGTCCAACTCATCGGATACTGCTTTGATGGACCGAACAGGCTTTTGGTATTCGAATACATGTGCAACGGATCGCTTGCAGATTTTCTCTTCACGCATGAAAGGCCCCAGCCGAATTGGGACGAAAAAGAAGAAATCGCTCGTGACATTGCACGCGGCATTCATTACCTGCACGATGAGTGTAAGACCCAAATCATCCATTGCGATATAAAGCCTCAAAACATACTCATGGACGAGCACTGCTGCGCCAAGATCAACGACTTTGGATTGGCAAAGCTTTCGAAGGCACCAGACCAAACCAAAACCTACACGGGAATAAGGGGAACGAGGGGTTACGTGGCGCCCGAGTGGCATCGGAAGCTGCCGATTACCGTGAAAGCGGATGTCTATAGCTTCGGGATCGTGTTGTTGGAGATCATATGCGGCCGAAAGTGTTTGGACTGGAGCCGCAAGGAGGACGAAGTAGTGCTTGAAGACTGGGTATATGATTGTTATGAGGCCAGAGAATTGGGGAAATTGGTGGGGGAGGAAGAAGAGGTGGACATGAGGAGATTGGAGAGGATGGTGAAAGTGGGACTTTGGTGCATTCAAGATGAGCCATCTCTTCGTCCTTCGATGAAGAAAGTTTTGTTGATGATCGAAGGAACTGTTGACATTCCAACCCCTCCTAGTCCTACTTCCTTTCTAAGTGCCATATGATTAAGAAGTTTTTTTTAAAATTTATATTCATGCTTTGATCGAATTTGTATGTTTTTTATGCATGAGGATTAACACTATAGAATTGTGTAATAATGTTGGTCTGTTGCTGTACTGCTCTCTAATTTAGAGAAGTGTCTTTGTTTGGTGGTTATGTTGTTGCTGGAGTCCCTAAAAATTCTGGTTGTGTTAAGTGGTGTAATAAAATTTAACTTACCCAAAAATAGTACTAATTTCTTTTCATTGACATGGAAAAATGCAGTTTTAATTAATTTATTTCACTTTGGTGCATGCTTATGCAATTATTATGTGCTCATATAACAATAAAAATCTGGGGAAGGTTGCAAGTAGTGATCAGCAAATATTTAGGATTAATTAAACAAAAATTGACAAAAGTAATCAGAAGCCAAACACAGGATATGGCATAGTGGGTGTTTAGCATCTTCCAACTTGATACCTTAGCTCCCGAACCTATCTGTGATGTAGGGTTGCAAGTGAGCCGAGCCGAGTTTCTTAGTGTTTGAGCTTATTTCATTTAATAAACAAGTCAAAAACTGAAGCTCTAGCTCGGCTCATTCACAAACGAGTAGAGTGGTGGTGGCGCGATGGTGGTGGTAGTAGTGGCCGTGGTGGCCGTGGTGGTGGTGGCGGCGTGGTGGTGGGGGCAGTGAGGGTGGCGTCGTGGTGGTGGTATGGTGGTGGTGGTGGTGGTGGTCATTGTGGTGGTGGCGCCGGTTGTGGTGGTGGTGGTGGTGCGATGGTGGTGGTGGTGGCGGCAGCGGTGTGGTGGAGATTTTTATGGTGGCGGCGTAGTGGTGATGGTGGAATGATGGTGGTGGTTGTGGTGGCAGCATTATGGTGGTGGTGGTGGCGGTATTGTGGTGGTGGAGTGGTGGTGGTGGTCATTGTGGTGGCGATGATGGTGGAGTGGTGGTGGTGGCAGCGCGGTGGTGGTCATTGTGGGGGTGGCGACGTTGTGGTGGTGGTGGCGGTGGTTGTGGTGGTGGTGATAGTGGCGGCGGCAGTGGTGGCCGTGGTAGTAGTGGTGGTGGCGTGGTGGTGGGGGTGGTAAGGGTGGCGTGGTGGTGGTATGGTGGTGGTGGTAGTGGTGGTCATTGTGGTGATGGTGGCGTTGTAGTGGCAGCGGTTGTAGTGGTGGCGTGATGGTGGTGGTGGTGGTCATTGTGGTGGTGGCGGCATTGGGGTGGTGGTGGCGGCGGTTGTGGTGGTGGCGTGGTGGTGGTGGTGGTGGTGGTGGTGGCGGCGGCGGCGGTGGCGGCATGGTGAGGGGTGAGTTGCATTCATTTGAAACCCTAAATGATGAGTTGTGTTCATTTGTTGCTATTTAAAGTGGGTAAAGAAGTAAAATTACACCTACAGAACTTAGTGAGTATTACACTTTTTCTCTATAGGACTTGGTGGGGTATGGAATCCAATATTAGGATCGGTTTAGAATTAACTCATTGAAAAAGGGTCAAGGAGTCGGCATCGGAATGAGGGACTTTGCTGCACAGCGTGCTGTGCGGGGCAAATTGCCGCTACTCCGGTCTCGCTCTGATGATCGGATACGTTCACTTCGTAGAGCTCATCGAGTAGAATAAATGTATCAAAAATTAGCTCAATCGGATATCATTAAGTCATTAAGTGCCTCATCCGAACATTATTATCTTGAAATTATTAATACCAAAAAACAATGGATTTTAATATAGTGTTTCGGATCTATTCATTTCAAGATAATAATGTTCGGATGAGGCACTTAATGGTATCCGATCAAACTGATTTTTGGTAAACTTATTCTACTCGACGAGCTCTACGAAGTGAATATTTTCGATCATTGGAACAAGACCGGAGAGGCGGCAATTTGTCCCGCACAGCATGCTGCGCAGCACAGTCCCTCACTCCATCGGTGCCGAGGGCTGCTGCCCAAAAGAAACAGCAGGGGCAGCAGTGCTTCAAGGCTACGCCGTTCAAGGACAAATTTGAAAATTGATATGCCAACACCACCCTTTCAATTCTCGTTTGGCTTACATTCTGCAATATTGCACCCTTTAACCTCATAGGGCCCTTACGAATGCTTAAAAAATTCTAATACTTTTACTCACTAATTTTCTAAAATGAAATCTATTTTAATGCGCAAAATAGAAAATATATCAATTTTACCCACTAAAATGGACACTTATTGCTGTTTGGGGCCCACTTCAGGTCCCATACAAGCAATCCAAGCCGTTCATTAAATTAAAATATTTTTTCAAAGGCTTCTGCAAAAAAAGTCAGCTCAATCCGATACCTCTAGGCTATAGGTGCTTAATCTAATCATCCAACTTTTCATAATTTTCAAGATCTTGAGAAGTTAAATGAACATAAATACAAAACATAGAGAGACATTTCGCTTGGAGAAATTTTGTGGGCACTGATGGCGGTACACAGATGGGTCCGGGGGCCTACTGGAGTCTCACAGAGTGTAGTTACCTTAAGAAATATTAGTTCAATCGGATAAGTGTAGGTGTTTGATTCAATCTTTTAATTTTTCATTCAAAATATATGGTTATGCATTCTTTATAAGAAATTGAAAGGCTGAATCAAGCACATATACTTAAGGTTTGTTTAATAACCTAAATTCAGCACTTAATACTAAATTAATTAATTAATAAGTGATTCAGTAGGTTTAATAACCACATTTCATATTGCTTAACAAATTAAGTACCACTTAAAATATAGGCCAAAAAATTGAAAAAAATTAAGTAGATTTGAGCTATACTTAATTCTGACTGAATTTTTGTGCATTTATATTCAACCGTCATACCACCACCACCACAACCACTTCCACCAACACCTCTACCACTCCACCACTACCTCCACCACTACCACCACCACGACCAGCTTCACCACCACCACCACCACCAACTCCACCACCACCACTTTGTCCACTACCACCACCAGCTCCACCACTCCACCACCACCACCACCACATCACCACCACCAGCTCCACCACTCCACCACCACCACAACTCCACCACAACTCCACCACAACCACCATCACTACACCACCACCACCACCACCACCGCTCCTACCACCACCTCCACCACCATCATCACAACCATCACCACCACCGCCACTCCACCACCACTACCATCACTACACCACCACCACCACCACTCCACCACCACCACTTCCTCCACTACCATCACCACCAGCTCCACTCCACCACCACCACCAGCTCCACCACTCCACCACTACCATTATTACACCACCACCACCACCACTCCTACCACCACCTCCATCACTCCACCACCATCATCACAACCATTACCACCACCGCCACTCCACCACCACTACCATCACTACACCACCACCACTACCAGCACTCCTACTACCTCCACCACTCCCCCACCACCACCACTCCACCACGATTACCAAAAGTATATTGTGACCGTTAGTAAATTAAGAGAGAATTGGAACAAAATTAATTTATTATTTTTTTAATTCAGTACTTAATATATTTATCAAACAACTTTTTAACTTAAAAATTTCAGCATTCAGTTTTCAGTACTTAATTTTTCATCTTTCAGTTTCAGTTTCAATTTTATCAAACAGCCCCTTATCCGATTGAACGGTTTTTTGTGTCGTCATCCAAAAACTTATTTTCAAATTATTGATCAACTTAGATTATTTGTGTGGGACTCCAGAATAGACCTCACATACCCATCGGTGCATTCAGTACCTCTAGTCGGACTGGTTCCCTTGCCCATCAAGAAATTAAGAGTAAGACGGAGGAGTCATATCGTACATGTGGATGCTAGCGTACGCTTGGGCAGCAAGGTATACACTAGTACTTTTCATTTTCATTGACAACGTGATTAAAATTGACAATAAAGAGAAGGTTGTCAAATGCATTGTTTCGACTTGATCCGCAAGAAAGAAATGCGTCGTGTTTTTTGTTTTTGTTTTTTTGTCATTCATTAATCCTAATCTGCACTATTCGAAGGGAATTGGTGGAGCTGGAAATCGAACCATGTCCATATGCATGAGAGTATGTAAGGGATGCCAACTGCACTCCACTCCACTTGCTAAAATATTTAATATTAGATAGGCGGTAAGGTTTGAACACAAATTCTATTCTTTGTTCTGATACCATATGAGATTGTTAACCAATCAACTCATCTAAAAAGCTTGATTAGCAAGAAAGTGAGGATAAAAGAAAAGACGGTAAAGGGAAAAGAAAATTTATATATTTTCTTCTATGCGTATGATCAAAATGATTTTTTTTTTTTTTTGAAGGAAACGTAAATCCATGATAGGAAAATGAAAATTATGGGCATAATAGGAAGTATCATAAGAGGTTAGCAACTTTAATAAGAAAATGAAATTTTCCTATATTATAGCCAAAAAAAAAAAAACTCTTACTAAATTTGAATGAATTGTACAAGAAAATTCACCATCGAGCACTTTTTTACTATTTTCATACTAATTAAACACCGTGAAAAATGTTACTCCAACTTTTCTCTTTCTTGTAGTTTATACTTCACTCTAACCAAAATGATCCAAGACTACAGCTTAAGAGGATTTTATGGCTCTTTACGCTTCCCAAATATTGTTAGGGAAAAATTAGGAACATTCAAAGACTATCCTGGTGTAACAAAATTTATATAGGTAAGTTGTTGCATAAAAGCCTAAAAAATGCCTTCACTAACAATTTTTTCGAATCTGTTGCTAAGAAGTGATACTTTAGGGGACGAGCTGTATTTCATGCCATTATTTAATCTAGTTTTGGAACGATGGAGTAAAGTTTGATATTCCTGTCTCTATTTTATTTTTCGGAAATTGCATATATGTACAATAAATATAGGAGTATGATCGATAGCGGATCCAAGAATTTATTATAGGAGGAGCACATGTTAATTATAAGTATTAACGTAGTATTTCTTTATAATCAAGTGCATTATACTGAAAAGGAAGACACATAGTCATAAGCCAAACATTTCACACAAAGGGACACATTATGGACCTTGAGAGAGCTATAGCATCAAGTATAATCAAAGACTAATTTTTTGCTAAGCAAAAATGGTGGAGGAGGGGGCGACTAGGCACATGTACCCTCTCCTGAGCGTAATCATAGAGACTCTAGATCCACAGCGGGCCCTAAAAGGGATAAAAAGGCCATATCAACTACCGCCCTACCAAAGGCTAGTGAACCACAGCCGGAGTCCACAAGAGGACCAAATTCAAAGAAACGTCATTAGCACGACTCGAACCCACGACCTCCTAATTACCAAATCATGTGGGAGTGAGTTATGAGCCACTGGACTAATAATATCCTGGTGGTCTGATCAAAGGACTCGTTGCTACCACTCATTTCAAACTATCGGGTCCCACACACTTCACTTTTTTCCGGAATTTTCATTTCCAGCCCTTGTGCATTTTCAAATCTACATCTTCTATAAATTGAGCAAATGTTTCAATCCATTATTAACCAGATTATTAACTCCTTCAAAAAAGTCTCCTTCACAGGATCAATTAACACAAAGACACACACACACACAGAGATAGAGAGAATGGGAGATCAAGTTATGATTTTGAAAACACTGGCTTGGGCTTCTGTCACTTTGATTCTCTACTCGGTTGTAAGACTAGTTTACGACATTTGGTGGAAACCCAAAAGCATAGAAAAGAAACTGAAGCAACAAGGGATCAAAGGAAACTCATACAAACTACTCTATGGTGACTTCAAAGAGATTGTGAGGGTTACGAAGGAAGCATGGTCCAAGCCCATGCCTTTGAACCATCGGATCGTGCCACGTGTCAAACCTTTCATTCAAGCCATGGTCCAAAAATATGGTAATTAACTTACACCCTCCTTATGTTAACTTTGCATCTTGAATTTGTGGAGGAAAATATTTATGTGTGTGTGAATTTTGTGTTTTTCTATCATGACTAAGTAATATAACTCCATGTTTAACGCTGAGATTGTTATCTGGATTCTGGAACTTAGAGATTTGTTGTCTTCTAAAATCTCGAGTTAGAAGCCTCTCCGTTGCAACTTTAATTATGCCTCCATTTTTGAATAAGAGGAGAAAACTGTTATTGTAAAGAAGGAATTGTAGGCTACTAAATACTAGCTATTTAGCTAAGTTCATGAGACTTTACCTCATAGACTAGAACTAGCTAGCCCGAACTGAACTGAGATAGCTCATGAATGCATAGCCACTTCTGGGAGACAGGGGAGTCACTGAACAATGACCCTACTTTAAAATTTCTACGACATTAGTCAAACTGCCGGTAAGAAACCCCAAATTCTAAGTAATCAAAAATAATAATTTAGAATATTCACAACTTGTGTATGCATCGAGACTAATGAACAGTATTCAGATCGTTGTTAACATTTATTTAAAGATAAATATGTCCAAACAAATCTTTCCTTCATTTTTCGTATTGTGATTTTCTTTTGTCTGTCATAGCTTTTCATTTTAAAATTTTGCTTGTCAAAGCTGATAATAAATTCAAAAAAAAATATGAATCTAACAAAATCTGGGGGGGGGAGGAACCAAGAAGACAGTTGACCTAGATCATTTTTCATGAGGTTGATGATAATGTAACAGGGAAAATATCACTAAGTTGGAGTAAAACAAGGCCCAATCTCATAATAGCAGACCCAGAGCTGATGAGGTCAATATTAAATGACAAAAATGGTGATTTCCAAAAGCCACCAGTGAACCCTCTTGTGGATCTTCTTACTCTTGGAGTTTCAACTCTGGAAGGAGAAAAATGGGCGAAACGCAGAAGATTGATTACTCCTGCTTTCCACCATCACAAATTGCAGGTACTATCACAAACCACGCCATTGTATGGTACATATTATCTTCTTCTTTTTTCCGACGTTGAGGGTATCCGGGGTCAACTTACACTCACCTCCAATAATCTCCTCCCCGGTCCGATCCACGGCAGACCATCCATACCCGAAATTAGTAATTTCTTGCAGCCTGACCCTAAGAATTGAACCTTGGTCAATTGTGTAGAGAGCAAACTCACCAACCAACTGCACCAAGCTGTGGGGCTTCTATATATTTTATATATTCATCCACCTCTCAAATTTGACTGGACCAAGAAAGTGGTCCCTCTGCTTTAATTGGCATTTAAGTTTTTGTTTTTCTTGTTTTTGGTTAAACAACAGAATATATATAAATCAAGATAACAAGGTTTTGGGGTATGACCCCTTCACTGTCATTAGAGAAATGATAAGCAATACTAGAGAAAATAGCAAATAAAACATCCAATATATCCTTGAAATTCTTCTCGAGTTAATTTCGCAAACTGATCCGCGCACTTGTTTCCTTCTCGGAAGACATGCTCGATCGATCGACACTTGTTCTAGCTTTGCCATGAGGAACCTACAATCACACAACAAATTAAAGAGATAATCATGTTGTTCGTGGTTCTTCATCAACTGCACCACAAGCTTAGAGTCTGTTTCAACTTGCAAGAGCTTAATTGATGCCATCTCTAAGTGCCCAGAATTCAACTGCTAGGCCAAATGCTAGTTTTTGGTGAGTTTATGGGCTGGTGCTGCTTTTGGATCTGGTCACGCACCCAGTTCGGTTTGGGTTTTGAGACCCAAAACGAACAAGCGCGTATACATAGCTTTGTTTTTGTTTTGTTGGGGTTGGCTTTGGGTAGTTTGCGGTTTTCGGTGCAGGCCCTGCAGGGGTTTCAGTTTAGCTTGTTTGGCCTGGTTTAGTTGGTGTTTGGTTCCGGGGTTGGTTTGGCTGGCAGGTTGCCATCTTTTGAATTCCAACATTTCTTCTTTGCCGATCCAAAAAAAAAACAGAGGATCTGTTGAAAGCCCTTTTACGCATGGCCCAAAACACTCGCGAAAAAAACCGCCTCCTTGAGCTCTGCCTGTGGATGCTTGAGAAGTCCCATAGACATTGAGCTTAGACCATCGCACATGGGACCGTTTCCACCCAATGAGATGGATTGAGCAACAGTTGCATTCCCTGATTCTGTTAAAAATGGAATGCATTCTCTATTTCTGGCAACGATGCGTTAAGGGACCCCCTCAATCGAATCGGGAAAATTTGGCTCCAAGTGAAGTTTGTGACAATATGCCTCAAGTCCAAATTGACCAACAAGCGATGGGAAATAAAATAGACCAACTAGCCTCAGAAGAATGGACAGTTTTGGTGGTGCAATTTCGTTTTGATCGGAACCGGTATAGGGGTGGAAAAATTGATTGAAAAAGGGGAGAGGATACCCACTGCATTCCTAATGTTTAGTGGCAATATGACTCTCTCGATCCCAAGCCATGAACTTTGTTCTCAGCAGAATTAACACCATTTGGACAAAGACTGTCATGTACTTTTAATTTATGTTCGTTTAAATTTGTTCTGCGGAGCTGTAATAGGGTGGCTAATGCATTAGCCTAATACCCTTTCCCTGGCTTCTCCTACATTTTCCAAGTTGAGTGTGTAGAGAAGCAGAATTGGATGGCCATTCATAGGTATCTGAATGGAGGCGGTCAAGAACGGAACCAGGATTTTATTCTAGCAGTGGCGAAATGTATACTAAAAAAATCTAGTAATGGCGAGACTATATAAGTTGGGCATAATTTTTTTTTTACATATAATAATTGCATTTTTTAAAATTCTTGTCATGGCGGTCGCTGCCACTAAACCCCCTGATCCCATCCTTGGAGGCGGTCCACGAGCGAATCACATGGCAGAATAAAAGACAATTAAGGACGCAAAATTCCTGTCCAAATCAACCCAGCCATCACACACTGTAACCTTCAATAGTCAATATAGGCCCAAGTGCCCAACATCACACCTTTTATACTATCTGTTACTAACTAATAACGGATTCCGTGAACAGGGGATGATGCCGGCGTTTTTGGCTAGCGGGTGCAAGCTAGTTGATAAATTGAAGGAGCTGGTTAGTCCAGGAGGGTCATGTGAAGTAGACATGGCAGCCGAGTTCCAAATATTTTCAGCAGATGTTATTGCTCGTGCCGCCTTCGGGAGCAGCTATGAACAAGGAAAGAAGGTGTTTGAACTTCAGAAAGAGCAAGTTGTGCTGGTCATGGAAGCATATCAATCAATTTACTTTCCTGGTCTGAGGTGAGGCAACCCCTTCTTACCATTCCTCTATTTTCTCATACCATTTTCTTCACACCTATATTCCAAAAGATCCCTGCACAGTTTTAAATTATTCCTTTCGATTTTGATTTGAACATCATAGAACTTAGATTTTGGTTGAAGCAGGTAAACCTGTTTGTTAGAGCTCTGAGATTGTGCGTAAGCTGCACCGGAATATTTATGGCAAAAAGTAAAAAATCATTTTCTAACTACTTAAAATTATCTGCACTCGCTTTCTTGTCCTTATTCATACAAATTTACACTACTATCAATTTATCGATTCAGTGATTCCCATGTATATAAAGGGATAATCCAATAAATTAAGGTGCCTGCAAATGGGAAAAAAATTGTGCGGACGGTAAAAAAGAGAAGTGCGAAAATTAATTCCTTGCAGTCAACTACATATTCTTTTCTCTCGATCGATGAATTGATTTAGGAAAAACTTTTCGCACAGATTTGTACCGACAAGGAAAAACAAGAGGAGATATAAGATAGACAATGAGATCAAGGCAACTCTAGGGGACATGATCCACAACAAAGAGGAGGCTATGAGGAAGAAAGAATGTGGGGATGGTGATGATGATTTGCTAGGGTTGTTGATACAATGCAAACAAGAAGCTGAAAATGGGATGAGCACTGAGGATTTGATAGAGGAATGCAAATTGTTCTATTTTGCTGGTCAAGAGACCACTGCAAACTGGCTGACTTGGACACTGGTTATCTTGTCCATGCACCCGGATTGGCAAGACAAGGCAAGAGAAGAGGTCCTGCGACTTTGTGGGAAAAGGAAACCTGATCTCGAAATATTAAACCACCTCAAGATTGTGAGTCCTCCCTCTCTCTCTCTCTCTCTCTCTCTCTCTTGAGTTTGGCCTAATTCATTTTGACTTATTGTCGTCTGTTGTAAATTTTTATAAATTTTGTGTTAATAGTATTAGTCTCGACGAGATGAATCAAAATAGTAAAATAATAGATATCAAACTTAAAAAAGTACGATTCAAAAAAACTTTAATAAGACAAATAATTTTTCTTCCGACGAGGCAAATAAATAATTAAAAAACAAATAAAAACAAAGAATAAGACCAGAAAATTAATCTACAAAATGGTTGGCCGAATCATATGTAGGCCTGTACAATTCCAGATACCTTTTTTTTTTTCCGGTGCTTCGGAATAGAATTGCAGACACCATTTAAGACCAAATCATTTCCAGACACAATTAATTTGGACCATGAGAATTCGGCTCAACCAACAAACATAAAGTTGTGTACTTTAACGCTTCATGTTGCTTCACTACGCTCTCTTTTGGAACTTTCAGTTATTCCATCCAAAAAAATAGTAAAAGTACTCCCACCAGCTCAGTTGATTTTCTTTTCATCTCTCCTGCCACTTTGGGTTTTTCAGGTGTCGATGGTTCTGAACGAAGTCCTAAGGTTATATCCACCAGTTACAAGTATACTTCGCCACACACAACGCACAACAACGATTGAGGGCGTGTCTGTACCAGCCGGGGTAGACATTTCCTTGCCCACAATCCTACTGCATTACGATCCCAAGTACTGGGGAGACGACGCGGAGGAATTCA
>BPLS01030133.1:0-40067 GCA_019656275.1 Rhododendron kiyosumense | reverse complement strand
AACCAGAAAGATTTGCAGAAGGGGTCTGGAAGGCATCAAAGGACCAAAATGCATTCTACCCATTTGGGTGGGGACCCAGATTCTGCTTGGGCCAAAGCTTTGCCATAACTGAAGCAAAGTTGGCCCTGGCTATGCTTTTGCAGCATTTTTCATTTGAGCTCTCACCTTCTTATACCCATGCTCCTTACACTGTTATCACTCTACAGCCACAACATGGAGCTGCCATTATATTGCACCGTATGTAGGGCTTTTCCTTTCTACTTATCCAATAAGACAGGCCAGTCCATGAGGCAAGGCCTACGAGGCTTTGAGCTTTGGGCCTACAAGGCATTGACCTCTGTAGATTTTATCTACTTGAGTTTTTTTTTTTTTTTTTCACAGTATCTACTTGAGTTGAGCATATGTTACTTTAGTTTTCCCAAAATTGGTAATCATGTATCTTGTAACTCGTGCAAGGAGCCCAATCTTGAAGTTTACTTCAAGCCCCAAAAATGTCAATAATGGCCCTGGAATAAAGGTGAGATAGTATGTTCTCCCTCCGTTCCATAGTGATAGTTTATTACAAAATCAGAGTTTTTTTTTTTTTTTGAGTAAAAAAAGGAACATTTCCATATGTAACATTTTGAAATTCATTTTGCACCAATTAATGAACTACTACTATAGTGGAACGGGTGGAGTCTTAAAAGTAAACAGATACACTAGACCCACACACAAAAGATGGCCTCTTACAACGAAAATTATTCAAAACACCAAGGGTTACTCCATATAGATTCATAGGTTAGTGGCTGGAGTCTTTCATAAGGTGAAGCTCCAAAACTCCAGTATTTTCCCGATATATAGGCCTATAACAGTGAGTAGGAACATGATATCCACTAACACCAGAAATCATAGCGCTGACATGGTGTCACAAACCAATTGTTAGATGTACGTATCAGAATCTAAGCAGGGTTCGACTGTGCGGTGAATTACTTTTCTTCTTCCTTACAACCTCCAACAGATCTATGCCGCTGTTAATTTGCAGAGAGGAGTCAATCCAACATGCATCGCTCCTACTCATCTCCTTGGCCACTAATCTCGCCGACGTTGGATCTCCGTCTCCAATGGGAGTTAGCATGACAGACAACAAAGAGCGATGGAGAGGGGAGGGGGAGGGGGAGAGTAGGAGAGAGTAGCGTTAGGTTGGGTTGGGTTGGGTTGCGGTTAAAAAAAGCAAAAAAAAAAAAAGGTAAAGAGGTAGCAAGCCATTAACAAATGAGATAAACTCTGCAGTTGCAAATTCCCCAGCACGTCACAGGTCAAACCAATTTCACATGAATTACCACTTGCTCCACATCTTCATAATGCCATCGGCAAGGGTCTTGAGATTTCCCCAGACGGATGGTTTCTTGGACAGCTCCTCGTTCTGCTTTTCAGACAGAGCCCTGAAAAACGACAATTAGGACATTGCCTTTAAGGTCCAACCCAAGAAATTTCAAAGGCTAAATAACATGTCATAGGAGGTTACAAGAAAAGAGATAATGGTTGACGAGATTTTCGTACCCAATGAAGCTAATGATATAACTGACTGATGAATGTTCTTAAAACTAATTGTGAGACCAGTAGAGACAAACTAAAATTTGGACTCCGGCAAAAACATGAAGAAAATGACTATGTTAATGATAGGTCAAATTGAGATATATTGAAGACAATGATGAATACACAACTCTTACTGTTACTCTTATGACTTCTACGTACCTACTCTGCATAGCCTTTATTACAATAGTACTACCAACAGACTACCCTAATGTAATACATGACGTTAACTCTTGTGTCCGTAGTCCCTCCATCTGCCTATAAAAGGAGAGGCAAAGGATTGACGCTGAATGCCACATCTCTTGGTGGTATTTATCAGCACTCTTTGATTGCCTTGGAAAAGTTGTGCAATCACCCTACCGTCTCCAAAACCATGCTTTTGACATGTCCTTGCCTTCCTCCACAGATGAAGCCCTCTTCCTCACTGTTAACGCACCTCATCAAGCTTCATGTGTCCAAGTCAATTGTGTGTGTGTGTGTGTGCACGCGCGTGGGTGTGTGTGTGTGTGTGTGTGTGAGAGAGAGAGAGAGAGAGAGAGAGAGAGAGAGAGAGAGAGCGAGCGAGCGAGCTTGGTGTTCTAACATGACTGGAAAATGACGCAAGATGAGGGCTGACGTACTTTAGGTTGTATTCTGTAAATGTTGCATGAACCCTAGATGCAATGGCAAAGAGCAACATAGGTTGCGACAGGAATCAGGATAGAGTGGAGTCCCACAATTAATTTTGATTGATTTACTTATGAAATCATCACAATAAGTTATGCAGAAAGATGTAAAAACTAAAACACCACAATCTAGGCAATAGGGGAGGATAGAGTCCTTAGCTAGACAACATGAACGAATCCTTGTAAATTCTTGGTGGTCAAGCCAGTGTTCTAAGAAAGTAACGTGAATTTTAACCATTTCTCCACTGAATTGCTGTCCTGATAAATGTCCAGGGTATTCCAAACTGGGCCAAAGATGTCGTCTTTCGAAGATTTCTAGGGAGGGATAAGGCGGGTGAGATCAGCCTGCGACTTATTACAGCTCAAGCTTCCAAATCAGGCATTTGCACTTGATTCAATCCCCTTAGGAAGGTTCTATGCCACTCTTCCCCTGCCCAGCCACAGTTCGATCTTGCAATTACCAGCACCTTGGCCTATTTGGACCCTGACGACCAGACAAGTCACCCATCAATCTGGTTCTTGATGCCCAACCCAACTAGGTAAAACAGCTAAAAAATGACTATAATGATATGGCCTAGGCGAATCACTTCAAGGGAGAGAACATGAAGGATGAGCAACGATCTTATCACAGGGTCGAATTGGAAGTTTGGCGTATATGTGCCCATATTCCCATGTCCTGGAATTTCCATATTCATCAGCCATAGTTAATGTGGGGGAGGGTGGGGGTGTGTGGAATTCATGAATGAATTTTCAGTCTCTCCACTTTTGTCAGTCTATCAACATGGAGGAATCTGTGCACAACCTTTCATTATTTTACTCATGATAATGCATTTTTAAATAGTCATTCACAAGTTGCCCTCCTTGGCACCACAGATGATAGTACAGTAGTACACCTCTAGCAAGAGAACAATGCATACTACAAGTTGTGGGCCTTGTGGCAAGAAAAAGAAGGAGATGCATCACGGTTATTGTCGTAAAACTAGATTACTCACCAACCATTGGTGACATTTTTTGACAACTGCAGGTAGGAAAATCATTTATTCAGTCCTATCAATAGTTTCATTCGTGGAATGATGCTACGACGCGATATTTATCCACAAATGGGCAAAACAAAACTACCTTGAGAATTTGTCTGATTCAGACGACTGTTGATACTGCTCGTTTTTGGTTTCTGGGACATCTAAATCAAGCACGGCATCAGAATGTGATCTTTCATTTACACCATGCTCGGGCTTTTCAGGACGTTGACGGATATCTCCTTCAGCTCCCCCTTCTGAAATATGCCGTCTCTCAGAAGTAGAACATTCATCCTGCGTGCAGAATACTCTAAGAAATACTCGCATATTATCAAGATCTGTTGCATTTAAGGTTCAATCTAAATCCACGATAAAGAGGAAGATGGGATTTGCAAGAAGCTACGAACGGATACTGATACAGGCACCAATACATGATTTCTCACAATGGTATTAAAATATGTGCTCATAGGTATAGATTAGAATTTACATACAAAAAACTTTCAAATTAGAAAAAAAAAATAGTTAAGATTAACATTATGGCAAACAACGAAGTCACAAAGTTGGCATTCAAGAACTAAGCATCTACGGCAATTTTGACCCTGTCCCAACTTTTTAAAATGCATTTTTGACCTCCTAACGTTTCACCGGGATGTCCCAGTGTATTCCCACTAAACAATAATAAACAACAGCATACATATTAATTCCAGTGCTTACCGACGTTCCATGTTCCACATCGTAGCCTGCCACAGTCTTAACATCTTCGTTAATTCCTGAGACCTCCTTGACCTTTTTTGATGTTTCATGTACTTTGACTACAACTTTTCCCAATTTCATATCATGCCTCGTGTTCATGGAAGATATTGTAGATTGGTATTCTAGCTCCTGAACGATTTTCCTAATTACATAGTAAGAGCCACCCACTTGGTTTCTTGCTTCAGAAGCAGTTGGAAATTTTCCTGCATTTGTTGCTCTGTATCTGCAAATGAACAACAGCAGATAATTATCGTAGCTGCAAATTAATCAAATCCTAGAGCAAAACGCTAGGTAACACTCATGCTCACTGTATGGTGTTTAGGATTTCATAAAATTACTAAACTGAAAACTCAAACATGTTTGACAACCATTTTGTTTCAAACAACAATGGAAACAGTTTTTTAAAATTTAATAAAGTCTCTCTTCTTTTATAATCAATAAATTGATGCCAAAAACATCAAAAAGCCTTCAACCAATCCGAGGAAAAAGCCTTCAACCAATCCGAGGAAAAAGCCTTCTACTCCACTGACTCCACTCTATACTCTCAAAATATCAACGATAATGAGGAATTGGCCAACGGTAGGATTACACTCCCTTGACTCCCAACTACGCAAACTAGAGAGGAAAAGACTCTTAAGCATAAACAGTGGCCTCTCCACCCAATCACAATACATACTATTCTGCTCACCCCAAATAAGCCACATCAAGCAAAGCGGGGACAAAATGCAGAGCTTCCATCTTCGTCTACCAACTCTAGCCTGAACCATTCTTGAATCAGCTCTACAACCAAAAAAGGAAAACTCACATGTCCCACCAAACACAAACTGTAGCCCAAAGCTTCCTCGCAACTGAACAGTGAATAAACAGGTGCGCTATTGATTATCCTTTAGTAACCGTCGAGCACCACTGTCATGAGTAAGTCAATGTGATGCTAGTCTGATTTGAATAAACAAAGAAGGGCTCGTATCTCTTTCTAACAAAAAAACAAGTCATAGAGAAACCTTGCCACTATCTCCTCCCACCTTCGGCCGCCTCCTTGTTTCTTGTCTAAACACACTTGAAAACAAAAGTATGTAACAACCATTTTTTATATATTTGTTCCTCAAAAAAAGGAAATGAAGACATGCTTTCTACCTAATACAAGGCCACAAAAGTTACCAGTGCCCTTAGAAAATACTGGAACTTGCAAAACTTAGTTGGTAATCCTAATAAAATTAGTGTTGAGACAGAACTAGAGATTCCAGTTTTAATTCTCATCCTGATCTAAATTCTGGAGCGGAATAATATAAACGAGTAAGGATTCTAGGATAAATAACTATAAGATTAGAAACTTTATGAAATATTCAAGGAGCTTTAAAAAAAGGAAGAGAAAACCTTGATTATGAAACTAAGTTTAACCAGAAGTCAAGATAAAGTAACTAGGTGGGCCACAAAAATTTGTTCGTTTATGGATAGCCTGGGACATATACATTCTTGGGTTAGCTCCACTACCAAAAACAAAAACTCAAAACAAAGGGCAACAACATGCTCATTCAGTTTCTGCCACTAGAGTTTCAAAGAAAACACAGATACAAACTGATAAGAATCTCGGAACGAACAGTTAAGTCTTGACCACCATCTGATGCTATCAGCTCTGACTACCGGTGACTCCCTCTTTTGGTCACCATCAAGCACCTCTTTTATGAGGAGTACATAAATGTGATGCTAGTCTGATTTGAAGCAGGGCCCGTATCTCTTTCTAACAAAAATAAATAAAAATCATCGAGCGACGTAGCCACAATCTCCTCCCACCTCCGGCCGCCTCCTCGCTTCTTGTCTAAACTCACTCTTGATAACAAAAGAAAGTACCAAACATGTTTTCTGTTTTTCAAAAAATCAAATGAAGACATGTTTCTACCTATTGTAAACAGAAAATTGAAAACTTCAAAAGTTACCAGTGCCCCCAAGAAAATACTTAGAACTTGCAAAACTTGGTAATCCTATTAAAATTCGTGGGGAGACAGGACTAGAGCTTCCAGTTTTAATTCTCATCTGGATCCAAAGTCTAGAGCGGAATAATATAAAACGAGTAAGGACTAAGATAAATAACTATTAAGTTTAGCAACTCTATGAGATATTCAAGAAGCAGAAAACCTAGATTATGAAAATATGTTTAACCAGAAGTTGAGATAAACTAACTGGTTGGGCCACAAACATTCATTCACGGGTTAGCCTGAGGTATATTCGTTCTTGGATTGGCTCCAACTTTGTTGAAATGACTTATAACTTAACAAAAACAAAAACTCAAAACGAAGGGCAAGAACATGCTCATTCAGCTTCTGCCACTAAAGTTTGAAAGAAAACACAGAAACAAAGTGATGAGAATCCGGGAACGGGGTGGTGGGAAAATAAGTGATAAAAGTCTTTGGAAAGCAAAAAAAAAAAATCAACCAAGCTCCATTAAGGCACAAGATGAATAAATTTGGTGCAAGTACGAATATACGAATATTTTTGTGTGGATTTCCAAAGCAATCAACTAGTCATTCCAGTAGTATGTTAGATAATTGCATTGCTACAAGATGGTCAGTAATTGAAGCAAACCAACTAATCGGGTGAATCATCATACAATTTTATGACTTCAAGAAACAAACAACAAAAGAGGTAAGAATACGCTTGGGAGAGGAAGCATATGGGTACAATTTGGAAGACCAAAACAACTTTACCAATAGACCACTAGCAAAATTCATCAGTTTCCCTCATCACATAAGATTAAGTCATGATGGTGTTCCAAATATCCAGTGGAAAGGGAGTGGGTGTACCAGGGCTCCCATAAAGGCATCCCATGAAGGCAGCTTTTCTTATACACCTACCTTTTTCCTAAGAAGCACGGATACGTCTATAGGACACAAGTATTCATATCGAACTTGTGTCAGCCATGGACACGATTCTCTCCAGGCACATGTTGAACACGCCAAAAGTATGTGTATATGTTTATCGAGTATTTATTTTCACGGACACATTAGGGACAATCTAGAACACCTTGGGAACACTCTTGGTACACATTACAAAGTTCAAATGCAATTTTCTAAAACTTAACCCATAGTCAAAAAAATTTATGGATATTTTGTTCATGAACAACACAATGTGATTGTCGATTTGTATCTTCATAACGATAATGCTATTTGTGATTTTATCTAAATTCGAGAAAATAATGTTTGATGTTTTATATGATTCATAAAATACCACTATAACATGAAAAGATTTTATGGTTCGATGTGTCCACTTGTCCATGTCCTAATTTTGAAGAAATAACGTGTATGCATTTTTGGGTTAAGTCGGGTCTGTGCCGCATATCAGTATACATATCCGTACTTCTTGGCCTCATCCTACGAGCATGTAAGTTGGTAATGTTCAATCTAAAATGCCAAGGTTATGTATCAGTAATTTCCTAAGCCTACCATCTACACGCAAATTCTATTTCTACAAGGGCACTTAGCAGTATCAAGTTGATAATTCACATATCATGTTCAAAACCAGGCCGTAGATACATACTGGACTTAAAGTTCATACATCACAGTGGCAACACTGAAATTGGCATCATTGGACATATGAAGCCCAAGAATGACTGATAAAGAAAAGTACCTAGCAAACTGAAACATCCTTTAGTGGTTCTGAACAACCAAAAAACTTTATCTTGCACTTCTATTGTAGCAACATCTTGCTTATGGAGGAATTATTCAGAGGTTATCATAAACATGAAGGGCCTCCAAGATGTGCCATTAAAATAGACCTCATGAAGGCTTATGATTCAGTTGATTTGCCTTTTCTCTTTGATGTCATGAGGGTTATGAACTTTCGTTCCAAATATATTCAGTGGATCAAACAATGCATTACTACTACCCAGTACTCTGTTATAATCAATGGTTGCTCTGAAGGTTATTTCAAGGGTTGTAGAGGTTTGAGACAGGGGGATCCCATCACCCCCTACCTTTTCCTCATTGTTATGGAAGCTTTCTCATCCTTGTTGCATCTCAGGGTGGAACAGGGGCTATTCAGTTACCACCCTAAATGTAGAGAGCTACAGATTTGCCACCTTGCTTTTGCTGATGACCTCTTCATAATGTGTGAGCCAAATGTGCCTTCTTTTACTATTATTAATGACCTGCTAAATGAGTTCCACTCCTTTTCTGGGTTGAATCCTAACATGGCGAAGAGCTCAATTTTCAATGCTGGTGTGGATATACAATTGAAAGAGGAGTTGGGTCTTATTCTTCCAATTCCTGAAGCAAATCTGCCTGTTAGATATCATGGCGTTCCACTCATTTCTGTTAGATTGAGATCCACTGATTGTACTGTGTTGAAGGAGAAGATTCTGAGAAGAATTCATGGTTGGTCTACCAAAAAACTCTCCTATTCTGGTAGGGCACAGTTGATTCAATCTGTTCTGTTCACAATTCAAGTCTATTGGTCTTCAATTTTCATTCTCCCAAGCAAAGTTGTCAAAGAAATTGAATCCTCTTTGATGGCTTTTCTCTGGTCTGAACCTGATATGAGACAGGGCTAAGGTAAAGTGGGATCATATTTGTAGGCCTAAGGCGGAAGGTCGTCTTGGTTTTAGAAAGGTTAAAGAATGGAATAAGGCTACCATGCTAAGGCATCTCTAGGCCCTTTGTAAGAAGGCTGATTCCCTATGGGTTAAGTGGGTGCATACGTATATTATTAAGAATCAGAGTTTGTGGCATATGGATACCCATCGCGATTCATCTTGGACTATAAGGAAGATCTTTGGAATGAGGAGTCTTGACCAACCTTTAATCCAATATAGAGTAGGTAATGGTCAGTCTACATTCCTATGGTTTGATAACCGGCATCCTTTACGGCCATTATACAAAAGGTTTGGAGAAGAAGTGGTTTACAATCTTGGTGCTTCGCTAAATGCTAAAGCATCTTCTATAATTCATCAAGGACAATGGAAATGGCCAAGATCCAGAAATAGAATCACTCAAGCTATTATCCACCAAACTCCTGCAACCTTGCATCCTGATTGTACTAACGAGGATTTGGTGGTTTGGCTTCCTAGCTCTAATGGTTTTTATTCAGCTAGGTCTGCTTGGGAGGCTGAGGACAAAATTCCCTATTCAGCCTTGGACAAAAGTCGTTTGGTTCACCAAGAATGCTCCAAGGTGGGCTTTAATAATTTGGCTAGCTGCTCAAGAGAAATTGAGTACCACAGACAGATTACACTTTGGGGGGATGGCTGTGGATGAGACCTGCTCTTTATGTGGCTGCGAGAAGGAAACCCATAAGCATTTATTCTTTGAGTGCTCTTATTCAGCAACTGTGTGGTCTGCTGTGTGGCGTAAGTCTTCTTCTGCTCGAGTGCCAACTACCTTGGGAGCTTTGCTGGAATGGTTTGTCCAATCTGTAAAAGGGGATGGCTTCAAGAGCAGAATTATGAAATGTTCCTTGGCAGCTACTGTTTATTTCATTTGGAAGGAACGAAATCTCTGTGTATTTCAACAGAAAGCTGTGACTAGTGATCAAGTTGTGCTGACTATCCTGAACTCCATAAGGGACCTCCTTAGTTCCATGAGAAGGGTTAAGGCATCGCTGGAGAATAAAGGGTTATGTGTTACCTGGGGGCTTGCTGAACATTTCATCCTTAAGCAGTAGTTTGTGATGGTGTGTTGTTGGGTACTCTTCTCTGCTCTTTGATTGTAGCTTCTTTATGTTGAACACTACTAATAGGTTTACTATTGTATAGATTTTCTTTTGTCTTTCTTCTCATTCTTTGTAATTCTCCTGTGAAAGGAGTATAGTTGTACAGTCGGGAGAGTCTCCTTGACTTGGTTGTTGAGTATAGTTGTACAGTAGGGAGAGTCTCTTGACTTGGTTTGTTTTGGTTGGGGCTTTTTCAATGGAATCGTACTTATCAAAAAAAAAAATTCTAAGATGAAATCTTTCTTATAAACAGCAGAAGAGTAACTTCAGCTTCGAACAATGAACACTGTTCTCCAAAAATCTCTTTGATACACTACAATATAATAGGCAGCTGTTGATCCTCGCAGAAGAAAAATTCAATCAATTTGGCAAATAACACTTGCATGTAATCATGTTTCTGGACAGAATTACTAAGCTTGATTAAGCATTTCGGAAATGGTAGACAGAGGGTATTATGCCTAAACGGGAGGTGGTAGTAAAAAAGGGTATGAATCTATTAGAAATTTAGAATAGTTCTATGTAGCGACTCCGACACTAATTGATTGGGACAAAAGGATTGGTTTGGTTTGTTGGGTATATTAACCAATTTGTTTGATCACTACCTAAATTCTGCCTCAGTGTTGCTGAAGGACTTCAAGTTCATTATGGTAGAAAAGATGACAAGGCCATGTGACGGCATTGAAAAAATAGAGATTGTAATTTGAGCCAACTGGCTTCTAATTTTGTCCTCATATTTGACACTCTGCTTTATTGGCCTATGAACCTGTAAACAATGGCCCTTAAGTACAAATGCTATTTACGCATATATGCCAATCAAACGTTTATCTAACCTGTAAACAAGTTACACTATCCTGAAATATATTGCTCTGTAGTATTATGACCTGGAAACAGCTATCCAAGATTAACAACTTTTCGCCAAGTCACACTCAAAGTCCTCGTTCACCAAATAAAAAATAACTCTCCAAATGTCTGTAATAATGCATAACCCTGTTTATCACATTCAAATGTTAGCCTTCACAAATGATGAGAAATTCTTAATCCAATCTTCATATCGACAATAACACTTACAAGTGATAGATAAAAATAATAATAAGAAAGAAAAAAAGGCCCCAACTAACAGAAATATTAAATACGTGTTTCAAAATAGGTTACCCAATCATCAATTGAGCAAGTGAACTTCATGTAATAACTCAGACAATGATAAATGATAAGAGAGACGAGTACTTGTTCACAAATGATAACACCATCTCTTTCCGTTCATCTTTTGACACCCTTTTCCGACCCTTCTGCACTTTTGAAGCATCATCAGAAGGAACAGAGGCAGCAAAGGACCGTCCACGCCACTGACCATTTGACCATCTACGCCAATGACCATTTGACCGTCGCAAAAGACTCGACATCTCCGTAAACACTGTCGCACAACAAAAAAAAAAAACCCAATGGGATGTAGGAGAGAGAAACAAACCAGAGCGGAATTGCAAATGGTATCGAGACCAGAGAGAGAGAGAGAGAGAACCTGGCCGCTTGAACAGTTGTCTCGATCTGAAGTCTGCTGAACCCGCGCATCGACTGGGATAAGTGCAAGAGGAAGGTTTCGGGTCTTCTGGCAGCCGGTTTTTCAATTTTGGAAGAAGTGAAAGTAAGGTTTTGATACTTTCTGAAAATTTCAAAATAGTGAAAGTTATTTATATTATTTGGCAATGGAAATTTCAAAATAGTGAAAGTTATTTACATTATTTGGCAATGGAAGTAGTGCACCAAACATATTTTCATTTCTATTTTTTAAAAATTCTGGAAATAAAAACAGAAAACAAAAAACATAAGTGCAACCAATATAGCCATAAGATTCTAAATAACACGTACAACTACCAAATGATATTTATTCATAAACATGATTTCCAAGAATTCGAGTGGAATTTTTTATTTTTTATTTTTGGTACGTCGGAAATCCATTCGAATGTAAGCTTAAAGTAGAGCAAATATGAAATGAGATATCAACTTAAACCCATATCTTAATCCATTTCTAAAATGTTTAGACTATGAAATAGCTTATGCAGGGATGCAAATATCACTTTTCTCGAAAAAAGAGAGAGAGAATAGGAAACACCAAGAAGAAGAAAGGGCGAGGGAGAGAGAGTACCGACTAGTGTCTCCAACGAAGCAGCAGCTGTGGCTTGAGATTTGATTTCATGCAATCAAACATAGTCCTAAGGCTTTCGTGTTTGTGTTAGTTGTTGACCCTTTATTCTTCTTTTAATGACTTGGGCTATTTAAGTAGGTTTGGCTCAGCATGGCAGCATCTTTATTATTATATAATCTTGGACCAAAACTTACTTGAAGGCTTCGCATTTTTCAATTAATGGGCCATAAAGACATAGATTCAAAACTAATGTTATCTACAAAAAATGAAAAAAAAATATGGAGGTATTAAAAATATAAAAAAATGGTATTATTTAAAAATATATATTAAATAAAATATACATAGGCGCTCCCAAACTTAGGAGTTTCTGTACACTTCCACTCTCTTGTTCCCGTTTCTACTCCCGCTTTCGCTTCATGCAACTAAAGTTTGCACACTGGGCGAAATTTACCATTTTTTTCATATTGAGAAAGTTTTTGATTTGACTAAGCTGAATCTATGTTGAATTTACTAACGTATTTACATTTTATCTTATGATTATTGTTTGTTTCTTTAAATTGGGGTAAGTTGTAATCGTTATTAAGTACACACAATAAAATTAGACTGAAATTGGTATGTGTCTATCCACTTTTTCTCAAAATTGATTAATTTCTTTGGGTAACTTTGCTACAATTTGGTGATTATATGATCGAATTGAGCTTATCTTTATACTTTCTTCTAAATGCAACAATAGATACCCCACAGAACCCATATTGGGTTTTGTTGATGGGGATGGAGTGGAAGGCTTTGGGAAATTACACTTGTTTGGTACCACTCGGGATTCAATCCTGATTCTCCCCTGTTGAAGGAGGAGGGAAGCTCATACAACAAGACCTAAGAGATAAAGCATCACACGCCAAGAAAAGATGCTCAAATAGACTGATATAGTATGTAGTAAGGGTATTTATATCCTTCTGTATTGGGTCTATATATAGGTGTGGGAGTCCTTTCATTTGGTAGCTTTTATCATTTTGAACAATTATCTATCAAGAGCTTAGTCTCTTTTGTATTCATTTTGGGAGTTTCTCTCTCTACATTATCTATGGGTATGTGGAGTTGCATCCTTTGGTATTAGAGTTTCTAGGCTCAATCCCTATCCTTCATCTCGCTGGAAATCTCACTGGAAACTTAAACCTCGCCAGAACGCTAAAACGACACCGAAAAGCTAGGCGGATCCCTTAAACACTCCAAATCCGTTCGTAATACATGGATCTATCCATTTCTGACCCATTCCAACCTTAATCCGACTTGTACAAGCCTAAATCGACACACCCAATCTTTGAAAACCCAAATCGCACCATGTACTCACCAATACGAGCCTATTCGACCTGATCTAGCCTGTTCGAGCACCCTAGGGCACTCATTTTGGCATTTCAAACAAGACCTAGGCTGTTCCGACGTGATTCAGAGCATTTCAAGCATTATTCAGCCATTTTGACACTGTTTCCGCACGAGCCAGAGCTCGAATCTACATTTCGGCATTGTTCATGCTCAGATGTGCACTCAATTTTGCATTTCAGACATCAAATAGGTGATTTTGCACTTAACCTAGCCCTACTTGAATTTGATTAGACGATTTCGACGCTCGAAATTGTATTTTAGGCCTTTGAAATCCTCTTTTGGCACTCAAATCTGCTTTTTGGGCCTGATTCTAGCTGGGTTTGTCTCGTTTGCGGCTAGTTGCTTCAATTTCTTGCGGTTTGTTATTGGGTTATCACTATTTGTGTCAATTGATTATGATTTGAGACTGCTCATGTACTAGGTTGACTAGAAACAGGTTGATTTGCTTGTTTGGAGTTGATTGTTGGTGTTTTTAAATGGCTTATCAGGCTAGAGGTAGGAGAGGAGGTAGAAGATTTGTGGCGAATAATGGTGAGGCTAATGAATTTGGCAACCAAAACCATGAGTTTAACGAGTTGAGACAACACGTTGCTACCCTAACGGCAATGGTGCAAAGCATGCATGTGTCGCGTGTAGGTAGTGAAGGGTTCGAGGACTCTTATAGTCACTTTGACAACCCGTTTGGTGATCCGAATTGGCGTAGACCATCTTCTACTCACTCTCCTTATAACTTGAGGGGAATATTAAGATTGAACTTTTCGAGTTCAATTGGAAGTCTTAATTCGGATTATTTTGTTGACTAGATTCATACCATTGAAAGAGTGTTTGACTATGGAGATGTCTCCGAGGAGAAGAAGGTGAAATTAGCAACTATCCATCTCAAAGGAAGAGTTTACACTTAGTGGGAGTAATTGTAAGGAACTAGACTACGAAGAGGAAAGGTGAAGATTAGATAATAGGAGAAAATGAAGAAGAAACTCAATAAGCAATTCTTGCCTTTCAACTATATACAAAACCTCTACAAGAATTTGCATAATCTCAAACAAGTTGAAAGTGTTAATGAGTATACGGAGGTTTTTCATCAACTTGTTCTTAGAGTTGATTTGAATGAAAGTGAAGATCAAATGGTTGCAAGGAACATAAGTGGGTTGACAACCACAATCCAAGATGCCCTTGCCATGCAAACTTGGTGGACAGTTTCAGAAGCTTACAATCAAGCCTTGATGGCCGAAAAGCAAGAAAAGAGAAAGTTTTCGAGATACGGGCAACAATATCAAGGCGGTTTCAAATTGGGGCAGCCCTCTTACTCTTATTCTAGGGGCGGTTTTTCCTCTAGTGGTGGCCAAAGTACTTCTTCCAGGGTTGGTACTCAAAACTAAGCAGATAAGGCTTCAACACCCGCTCAAAGTCAACTTCAATCTGGTGCTTCAGGGACTTGGAATCAATTCCAAAGTGGAGGGTTTAAAAGCTTCAAGTGTGGGGAACTGAGTCACAAGTCTTCCGATGGCCGTAAGGCTTCCGGAGGTCGTAACAAGGCACTTTTCATAGAGGAAGTAACGGAGCAAGGTTGTGAGGATGATATTCACATTTATGACGAAGACATATGTGAAGAAATTGGGGGTGATAATGAGGAGGAAGAAGGCTATGCATTGATGATCAATTAAACTCACCTTACTCCAAAGGATGCTAGTAATGAAAATTGGTTGCATACTAATTTCTTTTACACCACTTGCAATGTTGGCGATAGAGTTTGCAACATGATTATTGACAGCCAAAGTTGTGAGCGTGTAGTCTCTCAAAAGGTGGTGGAAAAGTTACAACTCAAAGTAGAGGAGCATCCCCATCCTTATACCCTTTCTTGGTTCAAGAAGGATAATGAAATCAAGGTGACTAAAAGGTACTTGGTATCTTTCTCCATTCGACAAAAGTACTTTGACGAAATTTGGTGCGATGTGGTTCCTATGGATGCTTGTCATATACTACTTGGTCGCCCATGGCAATATGATAGGCACTCCATCCATGATGGAAAAAAGAATACCTACATTGTCCTTAAGTAGAAGCGACAATTCACTTTGTTACCTATGAAGAAGAAGGTGACTACAAAGCCTCATTTCACTACGTTTCTTGCTTCTAAACGATTTCTCAAGGAAAGTCATGAAACCAGGTATGTTCTAGTGTTGGTTTCTATGGCGGATATGGGTGTGTTAAATGTTCTCGAGGCCATTTCTAAACTTTTGAAGGAGTATGTTGATGTGTTTCCTCAAGAGTTGCCTTCCGAATTGCCTCCTTTGCGGGATATTCAATATTGTATTGACTTGGTACCGGGAGCACCCCTTCCGAACAAGCCCGTGTATAGAATGTTTCCAAGGGAGAAGGAAGAGATTCAAAGGCAAGTTAAGGATCTTCTAGAGAAAGACTACTTAAGGGCAAGCCTTAGCCCTTGTGCGATGCCGACTCTTTTGACTCCGAAGAAGGATGGTTCATGGAGAATGTGTGTGGATAGTAAGGCATCAACAGGATCACTATCCAGAACCGCTTTCTCATTCTAAGGCTAAATGATATGTTAAATTGTCTTGCTAGTTCAAAGGTCTTCTCAAAGATTGATCTAAGAAGTGGCTATCATCAAATTCGAGTTCACTTGGGAGATGAATGGAAAACGGCTTTCAAGACCCCTCATGGCCTCTTTGAATGGCTTGTGATGCCTTTTGGTCTTACCAATACACCAAGCACTTTTAAATGACTTAAATGCTTCAACATCTCTTAGGTGTATGTGTAGTTGTGTACTTTGATGATATCTTGGTGTATAGTCGGTATCTTGAAGATCACTCATCCCACCTCCAACAAGTCTTTGAAATCTTGAGAAGAGAGAAATTCTATGTAAACTTGAAGAAGTGTAGTTTTGTTGTTGATAAAGTGGTACTTTTGGGATATGTTGTGTCTTCAAGAAGGGTTCACATGGATGAAGATAAGATTAAGGCCATTATGGAATGGCCAACTCCTACTAGTGTTCATGAAGTAAGGAGTTTCATGGGTTAGCTACTTTCTACTGGAGGTTCATTGCCAACTTTAGTAGTATCGTGGTACCTCTTACCGATTGCCTCAAGCAAGAGGTGTTCGTATGGTCCTAAGAAGCTACTGAGAGTTTCAAATTATTGAAGTCCAAACTTATTGAAGCTCCTATCTTGACCTTACCTGACTTTGACAAAAATTTTGAACTTGATCATGATGCTTCGGGAGTGGGAATTGGTGGAGTCTTAAGCCTAGGTAATTAACTTATTGCTTTCTTTAGCGAAAAATTGAACGGTGCTAAACTCAAATACTCTACTTATGACTTGAAATTCTATGCCATTGCTAAGTCATTAAGCACTGGAGTTACTACCTTGTCTACAGAGAATTTGTTCTCAATATAGATCATGAAGCCCTTAAGTACATCAATAGCCAACAACACCTCAATAAACGGCATGCCAAGTAGGTGGCTTATCTACAACAATTCACATTCTCTTTGAGGCACAAATCAGGGATTTTCAACAAAATGGCCGATGGTTTGAGTAGAAGAGTAACTCTCTTAGTGGAAATGAAGAACAAGGTTGTTGGGTTTGAAGAATTTTGCACTTTCTATGCCGAAGATTCTTACTTTAGTAAGATAATTGATACTTTGCAAATGGGTGATAAGGTTATCAATCCATATTTTCATGTTGAATGATGGATTTCTCTTCAAAGAACTCAAGTTGTGTGTCCCTACATGCTCTTTAAAGGAGCAATTGCTGGCCGAAAGTCACAAGTTGGGTTATTTTGGCAAGGATAAGACTCTAGCGTTGCTTCAAGATGCATACTATTGGCTAAGAATAAGTAAAGATGTAGGGGGGTTATGTGCAAATGTGCTAAACTTGCCAATGGAGTAAGGGGACAGCCACTAATGCGGGATTGTATTTGCCTTTACCTGTACCAGAAAGTCCTTGGAAATGTATGAGTATGAATTTTGTCTTGGGGCTTCCTCCTACACAAAGGCAGAGTGATTCTATCATGGTGGTAGTGGATCGGTTCTCAAAAATGGCTCATTTCATACCTTGTAAGAAGGCTATGAATGCGACTAACATTGCCAATCTCTATTTCAAGGAGGTTTACAAGTTGCATGGTGTCCCTACTTCTATTTTCTCCGATAGAGATGCTAAGTTTCTTGCCCACTTTTGGAGGACCTTATGGAGGAAGATTGGCACCAACTTATACTTTAGTACTTCTTTTCATCCTCAAACCGATGGTCAAATGGAAGTGGTAAAACAGAGTCTTGGGAATTTGTTGCGATACTTAGTTGATGAACAACCAAAATGTTGGGATGGAATTCTTCCCTTGGCGGAGTTTGTTTACAATTTTTCTCTAAACTGTACCATCCACACTTCCCCATTTGAAGCGATTTACGGGTTAAAACCTTCTAGTGTGGTTGACATCGTTCCTTTGCCAACCCCTAAGAAGGGACACTTCAAGGCGGAAGATATGGCTACGTTTATGAAGAATATCCACTCTTAAGTTAAGCTAAACATTGAGAAGTCTAATGTGAAGTATAAGGCGGTTGTTGATGCACACAAAAGGGAGGTTTTGTTCAATTTTGTTCAATGAAGGGGATCTTGTTTGGGTTATCTTGAGCAAGGATAGGCATCTTCATGGTGCTTACATGAAATTGAACGATCGGAAAGTGGGTCCTTATGAAGTCTTGCGCAAGATTAATGACAATGCTTATCAAGTTTGCTTACCCTCTCATTTGAGTATCTCCAACACATTCAATGTGCAACACTTGATACCCTATTTTTCGGAGGACACTACCGTAACCTGAGGACAAGTTTCCTTTTTAGTAGGGGAGTATGATGTAGTATGTAGTAAGGGTATTTATGTCTCTTTGTATTGGGTCTATATATAGGCGTTGGAGTCCTTTTTATTTGGTAGCTTTTATCATTTTGAACAATTATCTATAAAGAGCTTAGTGTTTTTTGTATCCCTTTTGGGGGTTTCTCTCTCTACATTATCTATGGGTATTTGAGTTTGCATCATAGATGCTCATTCTTTCATTGATCCAAAGAGATAAATACCGCACATGCATAGAACATTAGACTTGGAGACCAAAAGAATTCAAGTTCATTATGGTAGAAAAGACCACAAGGCCATGTGATGGCATTGAAAAAATAGATACTGGTAGTGTTTGGTTGGGAGTTTAGTTTAGGTTTGGTAGTGGGTGGAGAGAGAAATAGGGTAATGATTAGAGAGAGATAGAGAGAGATAAGAAAGTAATAATTGAAAAAATAGGATAATGATTGAAAAAAGAAGTCGAGTAATGATTAGAAACAAAATGAAAACTAAAACTAAAATGGCATCCGAACAAAGCCACTGTAATTTGAGGCAACTGGCTTCCAATTTTGTCTTCATATTTGACACTCTGCTTTATTGGCCTATGAACCTGTAAACAATGGCACTTAGGTACAAATGCTATTTATACATACATGCCAATCAAATGTTTACCTAACTTATAAATAAGTTACACTATCCTGAAATATATTGCTCAGTAGTATTATGACCTGCAAACAACTATCCAAGATTAACAACTTTTCGCCAAGTCACACTCAAAGTGCTCACACCTCGTTCAATAAATAAAAATAACTCTCTAAATGTCTGTAATAATGCATAACCCTATTTATCACGTTCAAATGTTAGCCTTCACAAATGACAAGAAATTCTTAATCCAATCTTCATATCGACAATAACACTTGCAAGTGATAGATAAAAAAAAGAAAAAAAAATGGCCCCAACTAACAGAAATATTAAATATGTGTTTCAAAATAAGTTATTCAATTATCAATTGAACAAGTGAACTTCATGTTTGTAGACACCCCAATTTGGCCTAACGATTATTTCAAGTTCCATTTGGGGGACCATCCCGAAGATGATATAGATACAGTGATTGCTGATTGACTTCTCGTGAACCCATGGACTTTTGATGAGTACTTTGAGCCACTTAGAGGACCCAATCCAGAGCTAAATAACATTTCAGATAGAAATACAGTATCCCAGGAGAATCCATCTGTCGGTCGTAACATCGATCTTACGGCCTCAACATCATTTCTTCACCCGTGAAACTTGTTGTTTGAAAATCTCCTTGAGAGATTGATCTTTCAGCCGCCAGACCTATCCTTCGGTAGCTTAATCGTTCCTACGGTCGCCAGATCGCCTATTTTTCAGATTCTGAAATGTTTTGTCGATCGTTTAATCCGTTCACCAAAACCCTAGCAGCCTTTTTCCAATGCGTTCGGGCCACGCAACAGATTACATTTAGAGGTCTTTGAACCCTAGAATTCCTTTTTGATTCACACCATTTGATTGGCCGAAGTGAGTCATCAATTGCCTATATAAAGGGACCTTAGAGTTCCGAAATTAACATGATCAATTGCCCTCTTTAGCTACGAAATTCTGCCAATATACTCTCTCAACTCCCCATTACAAAAGCCCTAACCTTTCGAAGGCAGCCACTAATCCGACGATTAAACCCCGAAGTTCAAATCCTATACCTAGGGTTCCGAAGAGCAAAATCAGTCAATCCCACTCAATCCGAAGCAATCAAGCAACTGAGGGATCAAGGTGGTGAGGCCCAGGGGCCTATGGTTTGATCCCTTTTATGTTTTTGTACTATAATTGTAGCGTTTTGACTTTCTGCTAATCATTTAGTCTGGTGTGAGGAAGAACATTGGCTAGGGAATCAATCCCTCAGTCGATACATCAATCCAGTGGGATCCTTCGGTCGTGACATCTATTCACCGGCCGAAGGATCTATTTTCCTAGGATCGTTTATATTTCTGGCTTATTTCTGATTATTGTTTTGGCTCACCGTATCTACTGCTAAAGGCTAATAACTAATTTATGTGTTTAGAATCAAATAAAGCATGAGTTAATCATATGTCGAACAACTATGGGCCAGTCTCACGACTAGGCAAAGAGGGGTGCCTAACACCTTCCCCTTATTGTACTTTTGGCTCCAGTACCCGGAATCTCTATTTGTTTTTCCTAGTTTCATAAACTAGGTGGCGACTCTGTTTTGATGACAACCGCTATCATGTGGCGAAGTTTTTTGCCATGGGAATGTACATGATCTTGGTTTATGAAGTAGAAAGCGAACAAACAAACAATGATCAATCTGTATGGTGATGCCTCACTTTCGGGAGGTATCTACAGTTGTTGGTGACTCTGCTAGGGAGTTGAGAGCTATAACCAGAAAGTTCAACATAAGACTAATTCATGCTTTACTTAATTCATTTATCATATGCATCGAGCGGGCAATCTTGTTAAGTTCACCTAATACCCCGACATGTCACGGGCTATGTTAGGGGTTCCAGTAAACTCCATAGTCAATTGTACCTAGTGGTATATCAAAAAGGAAATCACCCGATTGCCGCCTATAATGGGCTGGCGAAAGGACTGGTGTCTTTTAACAACGGAGCACCATTGAGACTACCCAAACCTTACATGTGTTAGAGAGCTATAGAACTTATCAAAATAAGGCAGGAACCCATAGGTTAAGGATTTTTCCTGCATTTTGCTTTAAAGTTCTTCCTCACACCCTGTGTAAATTGTTGTTGTAACATATTCTTCTGTGCAGAAGGGTTGGGATTTTCACCCCAAATCCTAACCCTATACGGCCAAGTACTGACTTATAGGTATTTAACTTTAAAGCAGGCATAATAGGTAAGCCAAGAAAGCAACCACAACCAGTTTTATACTCTTACAACACCCAAAGCTACGCCAGGCAGAAGTCTTTGCAGCTATCCCGCCTATCATCCTTACCTGTTAAAACACCTCTACCGCAAGGTCCTAATCACTTTCTAGGACTTCGCAGTCATCTTCTCGACAAACCCGATTGTCTTTCAATCCCCAAGTTTCATCAAGCTATCCTCCCACTCCCATTTCAAAAATGGCAGACAATGACGCCACTATCGCTGAACTCCAAGGTCAAATCATTTATTTATTAGCCGAGAAAGCAGCAAGGGATGCTGAAGACAAGAAGGACGAAGAGGAAGCAGAGAATCCTCGTAAAGTCGTATTAGCAGAAGATCCATAATTGACCAAGCAAGTTAAAGAGATCAAACATGCCCTGGCCCATTCCCAGGGAGACCAAATTATGGACTTTGAAGGGCTTTGCTTTTTCCAAATTCTCAACTACCTGAGAGGTTCAAAATGCCAAATATCGAAAAGTTCAATGGAACTGGTAACCCTATCGGCCATGTCCGCCATGTCATCAAAACTCTGAAGCCGATGGGCTTGACTGATGAGCTCATCGCTCAGTTGTTTCAAAAGACTCTCATTAGAAATGCTCTCAATTGATTTCTCACTTTGGAGTTTGTGCATTATCAAACCTGGCCGCAGATTGCCAATGTTTTTGTCAAGCAGTATGCATACAATGTTCAGATTGAGCTAACCACTCGAGATTTGGAAATGACCACGCAAGAGTCGAGTGAGGACTTTGCTACCTTTGTGGCTAGATGGAGAGAAAAAGCCGCCAAGATGAAGAACTGTCAAGAGTCAAATGCTTGCATGCTACTGGACTACAGATTGAAGAAGGAATCAAGTTAGGGCTCATTGGAAAAGAAGAAACTCCTCCACCCAAGAAAACCTTCCCGACTCGTACCTCTGTCAATGCCCTTAACCCAACCTTACCTCAAGACCCTTTCCAAGCTAGCTCGTCCCAAAACTCAAATCGCTCCCATCACAACTTTGATCTATATGACCTCATCCCAAGCTTTAATCATTCTAAGCCGTCAAGGACATCTGAAGCCCTTGAACAATCCACCTCCTTAGCCACCCTATGGCCCAAACTATGATGCCAACAAATAGTGCGCTTACCAACAACACCCTAGCACGAGACAGACAGTTGCATATGTCTCCGTCATGATATTTAAGATCTCATTGATAGCCAAGCTATAAAGCCACCTAAACCTAACGTGCAATTCAATCCACTCTCCACTCACAATGATAAACCACCACCTTGAAACATCAATCTCATAAGCCTATCTAACAACTCCATATATAACCCTACCCAATTCATCATCCCAACTACCTGAGCCAGACCATCTCTGACTTTTCCTGAGGATAATGGGTACCTTGTGACAAAAGAGGAGTTCAATTTCCCTTACATCTATGCAATTGATGATGAGGATTGGTGGTTGAAAGTATGCTAAGCCCTGCCAAACGATTGGGAAGCCAAAAAGATTGAGCCTGCTGATCCTTGGAACACTTAAAAAGAGGAGATAAGTCATCTCACCCGAAGTGGAAGGGTGTACAAGCCACCCAAGCTTAGTGGAGAAGGTTTGATCACGACCCGAGTAATGGAGGAAGAAGAAAAGGAAAGTCAAGGAATGGAACTTGAATAAGATAGAGTATTAAGACAACTAAAGAAAATTCAAGCTGATATTTCTATCTGGGGACTATTCATGTCTTCTTATGAATATCGCAATTCCTTCGTCAAAGCCTTAGGAAAAGCCAAAGTGCCCATCAATATCACTCCTGAGAATCTAGTGGGCCTTATAATGGCATCCAAAGCCCCAAAATCAACAATAGCTTTCACTGACAAGGATCTGCGGCCTGAAGGTCTTGTACACAACAAGCCTCTATACATCTCCCTTAAGTGTCTCACCAAGTGGATCCCATTAGTTTTGGTAGATAACGAGTCTGCTTTGAATGTGTGCCCTCAAAGAACCCTCGATAACTTAGGGGTAGACACTATTGATATACGCCCCTTGAGTCAAGGCGTAAGGGGGTTTGACAATTCAAAGAGAAAAGTAGTTGGATGTGTTACTCTAGCAGTGGAAGTGGAAAAGATCAAGAGAGACGTAGAATTCCATGTCACGGACATACCAGCCACCTCCAATCTCTTGCTGGGAAGGCCTTGGATACATGACACTGGAGCAGTACCTTCCACTTTACATCAAAAAGTTAGGTTTGTAGTAGACGGAAGGGTCATAACCATTCTAGGCGACTCATCGATCCGAACTCATTCCAACACACCCGTGCAAGAAGTGGGAATTAAGGAAACCTTTCTTACTGGATTTAGTCTTGAGAAAGCAACTATCATGCAAGCTTTGATGGCTGAAAGAAGTTTCTATGTAAGCACCCCCGTCATATGGATGATGAAGAAGCAAAACTACCATCCTAGGTTGGGTTTGGGCAAAAGATCACAAGGCATCCCACAAATGATTGATCCCCCACACAATCAATACGCCTTTGGTCTTGGTTACACTCCTACAAAGGCTGAAATAGAGAAAAAGAGAAAGGAAAGCATGGAGAAAGCTAAAGGAAACACAGTCAAAGAAAAAGCACTTGCAATTCCAAAGACGCTCAACGGTTGGTTTGTAAGAGAAGGTGAAAATTTCCCATTTTGTTGCTTCGCAGAAACATGGGAAGATGAAGCCACCAAGCAAGGGCATCCTAGGATGCAAATCTTCTTCAATCAAGAATGGATTGACAGTGACATAGAAGAAGAACCAACAAACTCACCTCCTGACTGGGTCGAGGTGCTAGCTGCGTTTGACCTACAACTTCTGTTTGGCAAAGAAGACGGTGGAGAAAAGTATAAAATTGTGAAAGGTAAGGAAAGAGGAGCAAAGCTCGAAATGCTACAGTAATTGCAAAGCCATGGCATGGCAAAAATATTAGACATTACTTTTTGTTTCCTAATCAAGCTAGGACATATTTTGGGCCCCTGTTTGGGCATTTTCTATGACTAAACGAATTCCCATTTTATCTTTCCATTTTATGCTTATCGAAGAAAGATTTGAATCTCGAATTGCAATTGCCAATACACTACAATCTCCTTGCCAAGAAAAGGGATTTTTAAGAATTAAATTCTTTATGTTGTTAACAAGAAGGAAAGAAAGGACGAGCCTTGATTACTTAGAAATAGGTTTTTGTCAACACTCAGAAAGAAGACGCTATCTTCGCAAGAACACTTAGAGTTAACTTTGCCCATCATGAAGGTACAAACATGTAGGAGACTCAGAAAAATATCTCCACCAATTTCCTCTCCAAAATACAAAAACCCTCTTATGAGAAATGCTCGTTGGGTAATCCAAAAACCAAAGCAAAGAGAGAGCAAAGCTTGCTAGGACAAGAAATTGCAAAAGCACAACTTAGGCAAAAGTTAAGGCATTCAAAAGCTCTCTAGGGTCTCAACCTCTATTAGATAACTTAGGCAAAATCAAGAGCATGTGAGAAGAAAAACTGAGAGTGAAAAAAAAAAAAACAACCTTGAAGGTTGGTTTTTGGAACTACGCTCATGGCCTGATTCCCTGATCGAGATACGTAGGCAATTTTACTTTAAGATGCGGCCCAAATGTGTGGAAAGGAAGAAAAATGTTAAAGAAATTTGTACTCAATGATAGACATAGTTAATCCTGCGTATTGAGCTCGCAAAAGATGAGTCAGTCATTTTTTTTAAGGAATTGACAAAAACAAAACAAGAATCATTGCTCGTCCTCCCCGACTCGAGGATCATCAATATAAAGAACAAGATATCCCAGAGATCCTAAAGCTTGGCAAAGAAACTATTGAAAATGGCAAAAGCAAACAAAAGACATAAATCAGATTCAAGCATAAAAAAGAAGGAACGCCACTTGGCTAAAATGAAAATTCCAGTTTCTCTAGGAAATGAAAGTAACGACCGAAGAATGGATTCCTCAGACGAGCAATCCATTCCTAGATCAATGTTTCGATTTATCAACAACAAAAAAAAAGTTTTTCTATAAAACTATTTTCAAGGTCATCAAATCTCATTCAAGACAGTTCAAAATAATTTTGAACCATGCTCTAGAGCTATTGCACACAAACTGGGAGTATCTCGGGTAGAAAACATTTTCCCGTAAAAGCAAAGAGTATAAATCACAAAACTCGCCAAACATGCTGAGGTTACTTCATAAAAATACATATTCTTGTCTGTTTTTGGAACTAACAAATACAGGTACAAAGAAAAGGGCAAGCAACTGCCCATGACTCCTCTTGGATGCTAGTCAAGAAGAGGAAGGACGAAAGCACTCAGGAACTGGGACACTGATCCTCTGTCTCTCGCCTCCATCATCAGCCCCAGTAGCTCCGTCATCAGCCATTGTACTCCCACCTTCACTAACGCCAACACTCTAAGTGAGACACCATTGGCGCCGCTTCGCCTCAAGCTACAAAGTGTGAATGTTCAGATTCACGCAAGGATACAGAACGAAAAGAAGAAGATTGGAGGATGCATACCACAAGTATCCAGCTTTGCTGCCATTGAATCAGGGCCTCTGCACTCTGGAATGTATGCAGCCACTCTTGAACTATGTCAGTGGGCACCTGCAATGGAAGTTTTAACATTCATAGCAAAGCATGAAAAGAATATCAAGAAAGACTAAAGAAAAATCCACAATATTACCTGTTGAACTCCAGTAGGAAGCACGCAGTGCTGAGTGGCACAGGGAGTCAGCGTCAGACACTCCTCTTCTCCATTGACATTATGGAAAGAGACAAAGCTAGGGGGCCGTGGCCAAACAGGTGTAACAGTAGTGGTAGTCATGGTAGGCAAAGCTAGCAAAGCTAGGCAAAAGGCTGAGTAATCCCTCGCTACAAGAAAATCTGTGGCCAAATGTCTCTCGAGAGCAAGTAGCAAGCCCTTTCCTGTCAAAAGATGAGTCGACCTCATGTCGGCTAGAGGAGGAAAAGGAACAAGCTGCAATGCCTTTGAGTGCGGGAAGTACTAACTCGCCACTTTCTCTCTAAGGTACCAAGCCCTTGAGAAAGGTCCCTCCAAAAGGAAGTGTTGGCTATCCAAAGCCCGGGCTGAGGTCAATTCCAAAGGAGCATCGTTAAGCAAAGTATCCCAGGGATCAAAATTCACCTGTTATAGGCAAAATGACATCAGTATAACAAAGTGGAAGGATAGCATGAGGATAAGACGTGTCATACCTGATCTATCGTCAAACGGTCCAGAACTCGTCTCCAAGCCAACAAATCCATAGCAGGTGATCGTGTCCGTCAGATTCCTTTCAACCAACGAGCGGCCCATGGAACAAATCTAGGCTCTTCATGCCAACTCAGAGGAGGAAATTGCAACAGATGCTCAAAAGCCCATAACTGCAAGCAAGATTGAAGATAAACACGAGTTGTAGAAATTAAAGGAATAATAAAGAAAGCCGGAACATGTGCCTCGAGAATGCAGTGGTGCACACCTAGTGAGAGTCTAACACCTCAAGAGCAAGCACTCAGGTGCCCATACAGCATAGCCAAAGCAGGAGTCCCACAGTCAAACTCCGTTATGGTCTTTAGATTCACAAAAGCAGCCAGAAATTGGACGCGCTCCGAATTCTCTTTGTTGCAAAACAAAGTCTGCACGAGGAGGTAAAAAAGGAAAGCTCGTACCAACTGAGAAAGAGATACCTTTGTCAAAATACCATCTCGATCGTATTGTGCCCGGAGCCATGAGTATGTGACATGACCACTCTCTAACACATCAAGGGTCTTCCCCAAAAGGTAATCAAAGGCACCCTTACGCTCATGGATTTGTGGATCAAGTGGAAGAGGATCGCCACCAACTCTCAAGCCTGTAAGAAGAGCAAAATCACCTGACGTGATTGTCATTTTTCCAAACCTAGGGAAATGGAATGTATTCGTGGTATCCCACCATCGTTCCACTAGTGCCATAGTTAGTCCCAACTCCACCTTCGGAAGATGAAAGCCGAGTATCAAGGACTCAAAATCGGCTAGGGCAACTGCATCCTTAGCGCCCTATGGAAGTCTCTCGTACCACTCATAAACTTGGGGACAACTTTTCCACATATGCAGCTTCTCGTTTGCCTAGCAAAATACGAGAGAAGATTAATACGATAGCAAGATCGCCTATACAGGGGGCAATTCTTAAAACTTAATTTCGTTTTCAAATATCAATCATTGCTTCATAAATTCTCATATAAATAGTATCATTGGCAGGAGAAAATACACCTTTGCATTGATGAAGCCAAAGTGTTGTTTCAGCTCTCTGTGTAGAACCTCAGGCAGAGTATCACTAAGAGGAGGGCGATACTGTAGTGAATCGCCATGCCCGATCACGTGAACTTGAGGGACATACGTGGTGGCGTCAAACGGCGGCAAAGCATCATTGCCCATGTCAGAAGGACTTTCAAACTCTGTCTCAAGAGGATTGGGTTGCGAAGAACTCCCTCCGACAATGGGTGTACGACGGCTCGAGCAAAGAATGCGGGAACTTGAAATCCCGCCGAGAACAGCAACCTCAGAGGCTAGAGCCTTGCCTGCAACTCTTGATGCGATAGTAGAAGGTGAGGGCACGTCGGACGATGGAAGAGGAGGCGGTGATGAAGCCATGGCAGCCAAGAAAAACAATGGTTGGGATTGTGGTGGTCGGAAGAACAACGGCAGCAAAAGAATGACGATGGTCAAGGGACGGAGTGATCTTGGTTGCTCATACGAAAGAGGAGAAGGAAAAATAAATGACCCGTGAAATCAATCGAACTTAACGTAAATCGATTTTCTGACATTTGGCTTTCTCACTGCTGAGACTTTGATTCTTCGGCCGAGACATCAATTCTTCGGTCGTGAGATTGATCTCTTGGCCCCCTAATCAATCTCCCACACCAACATCAGATTTTTCCTAGAGCACTAATCCAAGTTTTGGGTCCTCGACCAACAAAACCATTGATGAATATTGATTGAAGCAGCCTTGGGGGCAAGCCCGAGCATAAAGAAGCTCTCTCTCCGTAAACAGCAAGCTCACAACTACTGGTCGTTTAACCACCAAGGATCATCAAAGCTACCTCGTCTCCATTAGCTACCTAGTGGTCCAACAACACTCATCAGGATATTCAACGGCTCCACGTCCATAAAACTTACTGCTTTAAAACCTTCTACTTCAACAACTCCATCATCTTTGTCAGTAATTTTGCACTCATGTCATGATCACTATCACCTAGCAACTCTAACAGCTCTATACTCCCAACAGCTCATGCTCGAATCGATCAACAGCTCTGTTCGTTGCCTTAATAGCTCCACATCCACTCCCCCAAATAACTCTATTCAGCAACTCTATGCTCAAGTCACTATCAGTAGCTCTAAACTCACTTAGCGGCTCCAAGCCCATTATCTCTGCGGCTTTATACCCACTACTTAACGGCTCCAAGCCCATTATCTTAGCGATTCTATGCTCTCTATCTCAGCAGTTTCACATGCCCGGCAACTTTATGCTTACTCACTTAGTAGCTCAATGCCCTATCACTACTATTGTTATCTCAGTAGCTCTACGCCCACTACTCAGCGGCTCCAAGCCCATCATCTCAGTGGCTCTATGCCCACTACTCAGCAGCTTCAAGCCCATTATCTCAGCGGATTTATGCCCACTACTCAGCAGCTCTTCGCCCACTATCTCAACTGGCTCTATGCCGCCACAACCAATAAGATATCATCTATTCTCAAGCTCTACGCTTGAATGCTCAAAATCCAACATTTTGAATGCTCGAAACTTTTTGAATACTCAACCACTATGTAATGGATGCTCGAGTTCTACATTTGAATGCTCAAGCTCTACGCTTGAATGCCCAACCACTACGTACTGGCTGCTCAAAGCCTGTACTTTGAATGCTCGGATTCTACCCTCTGAATGCTCGAGCTCTATGCTCTGAATGCTCTAGCCCAGAACTTGAAAGAAGCTCTATGCTTAAATCAAACACACATGCATGGGCCCGTGCACATATTGCATTAATCACATCGAGTTTGCATAACCATCATCATAAACATATCTGCTCACATCTAACAATCATTATCATCACATATACATCTCTCCCTCACTCATGAAACAGGTCAATCTTGCAGTCAACCGGCTCTACGCCTCGGTTTTATTAATCGGTCCAGCGTCTCGATCTTTTGGCTCTGCACCAAAAATTTATGATGGGAAAGCTCCGTGCGCAAACCTTCAGAATGCAACCAGCTCCACGCCTCGGTTCTATCTCTACAAACTCTAAGCTCTGTTTCCTCATGCTCTTGCCTCATGAATGCAACTGGCTCCGCGCCTCGGTTCCCTCATCTCAACGCTCCGTGCTTCAGTTACTGGCCTCGTGCCTCCATATCTCAAAAACGGTGTCCGATTCATCCCTAGCAGATGATTTGGATTCCACTCAATTACAACTATTCCATCAAGCTCATTCGCAAGGATAGGCTACTTTACCAAGCTCTACTCCATCAAAGTAAGAATGATCAAGAAAAGCAAACGACTCACCCCCTGTGTATTGATCTATCCCAAAATACTAAGGATGCTCTCCGTAAAAATTCCCCTGGTAGCCCCGCGCTCTTTCAGCTACTCTCCACCAAAATCCTGGCATTGCTCAGGTATGTTGCACTACGGCTTTTTAAGCCCGAAGGTATGTCTTCTATTTCTAACCCTCCAAACTTTTTATGTTCCTTTATTGCCTCTGAACTACGGTTGGTCTGAATTTCCCTTGTGGAATACGGGGGTGTTTGGGAGCCAACTTTTTAGCTTTTCATTTTCAACTTTTTACCTTTTTGGCTTTTGGGATTATGATCAGAATGTATTTTGTATTTGGTAGAGTGTTTGGATGATATGTGCAGAATGCATTTTACAGTAGTAGTGTTTGGAAGATATGGAATGAAAATGAATTCTGGATTGATTTTTTACCATGTTGCCCCCGATTATTAATAATAGTGTATAATGTATATAAATAATGTTTTAATCAATTTTTAAAATTTACTTCCAAAATTGGTTGTGAACATGACCTGAAAGTGTCCCCCCCTCCCCCTTCTTCCCTTTTTAATTATATATTTTTTATTTCAATTATTGTTTGCTGTTATGTGAAGAACTAGTATGAGGTGAAGGAAAATCAGTTGAGAGATAATGTTCCAAAATGGACCCAGGGCTCTGCTGCCTCCATGGCACAGCAGCCCCTACCAAGACTAAAAACGGCAATATTTTGGTTTAAAAAAAAATCCTTACCATCAATTTGCAATCCTATGGAGCAGAAACATGATTATGAGAGCCTTAAAGATAAAATTTGATTATGTCTCTTTAGTATAATATGATCAAAATAATAAGATTTTTTTCACACCCATTCAAATAGATTAAAAATTGGAGCATTTAATTTTTTAAATATATTTTTTAATATATAAACGATCTCAAAAAAATTAATTGCTCAAATTTTCACTCTATTTGAATCAGTGCAAAGATCTTGTTATTCTTATCATATTATTCTAAAGGGTCATAATTAATTTTTATTTATAGGACTCTCATAATCACATTTTTCTCTACAGAGTCCTAAATAAAGAACATATACTTAATATGAGAGCCCGAGAGATAAAAATGAATTACGACGCTTTAGAATAATATGATCAGAATAAACAAGATCTTTGCACCGATTCAAACGGAGTGAAAATTTGAGCACTTAATTTTTAATTTGAGACCATTTATATATTAAAAAATATAGTTAAAATATTAAGTACTCCAATTTTTAATCCGTTTGAATGGGCGTGAAGATCTTATTATTCTGATTATATTATTCTAAAGAGACGTAATTAAATTTTGTTTCTAGGGCGCTCATAATCACGTTTATGCTCCATAGGATTGCAAATTGATGGTAAGGTTTTTTTTTTTTAACCAAAACGTTGCCATTTTTAGTCCCCGGGTCCTTCAAAAACGTGAAAACCAAGGGCAAAGTGAAGATTATCCCAAAAGGTAGAGGGTACGGTTGTCTTTTTGGTATGGCTGGATTCCAAAATGGGAAAATGGGAATTGAAAAAGCTCCTCTTCACTAGATTATGCGTTTTATTTTAGAAACAAGAAATCGGAAAATCCATTTTACCCAACACCCATTTTCCCTCTTACTGCCAAACACCCAAAACCCAAAAATGAGAATTGGAAAATGTAAAAAGAGGCCATCCAAACACTATGTAGGCAGCCTCCCGGCTCGACCATAATAAAAACCTTTTTCAAAAACCCTTTAGAATAATGGTTGGACCAAATTGAGTTACTTTTTACAGCTTTGACTCTTACTTAAATATGTCTCGTGATCCGTCTAAGTTCAGTCAAAGAAGGGCATTTGTAGACACCCCAATTTGGTCTAACGATTATTTCAAGTCTCACCTTGGGGACCATCCCGATGATGATATGGATACAGTGATTACTGATTGACTTCTTGTGAACCCATGGACTTATGATGAGTACTTTGAACCACTTAGAGGACCCAATCCAGGGCCAAATAGCATTTCAGATAGAAATACAGTATCCCAGGAGAATTTATCTGTCGGCCGTAACATCGATCTCATGGCCTCAACATCATTTCTTCACCCATGAAACATATTGCTTGAAAATCTCCCTAAGATATTGATCTTTCTGTCGCTAGGTCTATCCGTCGACTGCTTAATCATTCCTACGGCCGCTAGATCTATTGCTCGGCCGCCAGATCACCTATTTTCCAAATTCTGGAATGTTTTGTTGATCGTTTGATCCGTTCACCAAAACCCTAACAGCCTTTTTCCGATCCGTTTGGGCCATGCAGCAGATTACATTTAGAGGTCTTTGAACCCTAGAATTCCTTTTTGATTCATGTCATTTGATTGGCCAAAGTGAGTCATCAATTGCCTATATAAAGGGCCTTTAGGGTTCTGAAATTAACATGATCAATTACCCTATCTAGCCCCGAAATTCTGCCAATATACTCTCTCAACTCCCCACTACAAAAGCCCTAACCTTCCGAAGGTAGCCACTAATCCGACGATCTAACCCTGAAGTTCAAACCCTAAACCTAGGGTTTCGAGGAGCAAAATCAGTCAATCCCACTCAATCCAAAGCAATCAAGCAACTAAGGGATCAAGGTGGTGAGGCCCAAGGGCCTATGGTTTGATCCCTTTTACGTTTATGTACTATAATTGTAGCATTTTAACTTTCTGCTAATCATTTAGCCTGGTGTGAGGAAGAACATCGGCTGGGGAATCAATCCCTCGGCTGATACATCAATCTAGTGGGATCCTTTGGCCGTGACATCTATTCACTGGCCGAAGGATCTATTTTCCTAGGAAAGTTTATATTTCTGGCCCACCGTATCTATTGCTAAAGGCTAATAACCAATTTATGTGTTTAGAATAAAATAAAGCATGAGTTAATCATATGTCGAACAACTATGGGCCAGTCTCACGACTGGGTAAAGAGGGGTGCCTAACACCTTCCCCATATTGTACTTTTGGCTCCCGTACCCGGAATCTCTATTTGTTTTTCCTAGTTTTCATAAATTAGGTGGCGACTCTGTTTTGATGATAACTGCTATCGTGTGGCGATGTTCCTAGCCATGGGAATGTCCACGATCTTGGTTTATGAAGTTGAAAGCAAATAAACAAACAATGATCAATTTGTATGGCGATACCCCGCTTCCGGGAGTTGTCTACAATGTTATAACTCAGACAATGATAAATGCTAAGAGAGACGAGTACTTGTTCACAAATGATAACACCATCTCTTTCCGTTCATCTTTTGACACCCTTTTCTGACCCTTCTGCACTTTTGAAGCATCATCAAAAGGAATAGAGGCAGCAAAGGACTGTCCACGCCACTAACCATTTGACCAGCCATGCCAATGACCATTCAAACAACGCTTGGATGATAGTTCAACCTGCCATATTCTCCTTTTGAAGCTTGTTCTTCATTTGAAGAGCTTGGATCATAGTTCAACCTGCTATATTCTCCTTTCGAAGCTTGTTCTTCATATTGTAGATTGTTCTTGACATAGCTTAAAGTTTTTGATTATTCTGTCTAAGCAAAGAAAGAATTTAGCATGGAGGGACTCGCGACCTCGTCATTTGTGGGATGGTCGTGATCTCTTCCTTCAACAAATGGCGGTAAGAAGGATGTCTAGCCATTGCTTAGCCTCCAAACCTCGTCTCCAAATAAGGTTGAGAAAAATCCCAAGCGTAGAGCTAGATCGTCGGTAGCATAACAAACCGGTAAGACCGGGATCGTACCACAGGGAATTTGAAGATAGCTTAATTGGATTATAGGTTAATATGGTAGAGTGTGGCATTTAAGACGGCCAACTTTGTTTTGCTTTGAAAAGGTGGGAAATGCTAAGGCAAAAGACTAGAAAAGAGCTTAATAAACTTAAAAGAGGCAAGTCTAGGGATTGTCAAACCCTTGACAAAGGGTGATACCGGTTCTCTATATAACTCAGGCGAGAGTCACGACCGCGCGCTCACGCCCGGAGAATTTAGCATTAACGACTACGTTTAATGAAAGATGTGATTAAACGGAGGCGAACCAACTTGTTTAACAAATTTATCGAACACATAGTAGGCAACAAGCCCTCAGTGAGCTGCTTGCCAAGTCCGCTTGACTAACGCCTTACCAAGAAGTTAACACCCTTTGTTTAGACCAAAAATGCAAGTTATGCTCTATTCTGGAAATCATGCTTTAAAGCCCAAAGATTCGAGAACCACATAACAACCTAAGTCCTTGGGAAAGATTATCCCGAGACTTGGCCAAATGACTACTCACACATAACTAAAGCACAAGAGAACGCATAAAAACGAGACATTACTTTTAACTGATAAAAACGAAAATAAACTTGATTTTATAAAGGATCTAGTCCGCGGCTACAACATTAATAAACAAGAAAACGATTAACGACAAAGACTTATTGGTGTTCTTCAAGAAAACAACTAAGAAAGCTTGAGAGCTTTTAATGGAGTTTTAAAAATTTAAAAGGACTTAAAGTGATATTGAATGAGAGAGTGTTAAAGATGAGAGAGAGAGACCCTATTTTTACAAAATGGCCTTACTCCTCACAAAATATCCTAAAAGTAGCCAAAAGTGGAAAATATCCCAAAAGTGGAAGGTTGAAAAAGGTAGCAAAATGTGGACAATTTTTGCAACATGAACCAATACTGGCCAACTCCCAGTACTGGTACAAGGTCTTCACAAATGCTGAAAAATGCCAACTCTTCTGGGGAGCACGTACTGGTACTGGGCAAATCCCAGTATCGATTCATGGTTGGCAGAACTTGATTTCTGGCCTTGCCTTTATTTGAGCAGCCCGACGACGACCTGATCACCTTTCCATCCTCAATTAAACACCCGTTGGGACTTTGGGAGGAGACGCCACATGGCCTCGGATGTTTGGATGCTTCCGAGAGCGACCTTTAGTGATAAAAACCATCTTAATGCAACGTTAAACCTAAAACTAACCAAAAACAACCTTTCACGCAAAATGGGATAAAAATAATAAATTAAGGACTCAAACACTACAAATTAAAGGATTACAAGCGCCAAGATTATACAATCTTAGCTGCTTCTCAGCCATGTCATTGTAAGGTTCATAATTGTATGAGCCATTTTTCACTTCAAACACCCAAAATCCATCATCTTGTCTCTTACTACGAATTTCAAAATGACAGTTTATGAGGCGAGTTGTAGTTTTTCTTTGTCAATGCTCCATGGGGACATGCCACTTATTCTATAACAACCACCTCTCACATCCAATAGTAAGATATCTGTCCTTTGTTGATGTTTTGATAGATATTGCATACCCTTGCATCAAGTAAAATGCAAGAAGAGTGTCAAGAACCTCACGCGGTTCAAATTTCCAATCAAATTATCCAAGCATATTATTCTGACCATTTTCTTCACTTCCTTGATTAGACGTGTTGATTCGTTCTTCTTTTAGTACTAAATCAATTGAACTCCCACTGATTTTTTCCATTGTTTGCTCAATTTCCATGATTCTTGCTCATCAAATCTACATTGTAAAAAAATTGAAAGCATATTTTACATATTGGTACTAAAAATGAAAAAGAAAGGAGACCAACAGAAACTGGAACAAATGCAAGTAAAACATATCAAGCAATTATGAAAATTTCAAACATTTCTTTTCAATAGGCATGAAAATTTTAGGCATAAACACAAGTACTATAGAAATGTGCCATACACAAACATTGATCGATAAATTTGCAGTCCACAATAAAATAAAGAACCCACCAACAGAACCCAATACCAAGGCAGCAAATAATGTAGAAAATTCCAAGGCAGTAGATAATAAAGAGAAATTAAATACTTAAACTCACATGTACCTTGAATGATTTAAATAAGCAAGATTCGAGAATGGTAGAAGTTGAAACCTTAGCTGACTTGAGGAGAAGAAGCGTCCAAGGTTTTTTTTTTTAACTCAAAGAAGCTCTAGAATGAAAAGAGATTGAGGGGCTTCTTCTGTGATGAAATGTTCCTGATGTATTAAAGGCACAAAAGCAGAAAAGCTAAATGTACCGACAGCCACCGTAGGAAAATCGTACCGACGTCCGCATTGGGTTGTCTCCGGCCACCGGACGGCCGATCCGAGCCGTCATACACGAAATATAGGGTATTTAGATCAAGCACCCTACACATGTCGGATGCCGTTAATTTTCGCGTTGGGCCCTCGTTATTTTTTTTTTAAAATTTTTGGATTGCTCGAATCGGCCGTCCGGTGGCCGGAGATGGCCCAGCACGGCCGTTGGTACGATTTCCCTATAGTGGCCGTCGGTACCTCTAGCAAGACTCGGCACAAAAGTAATTGTAGAAGCAACAAATAATAAAATTTTGAAAGCAACAATTTCGGTTTTGACATTATCAACTGCCTTACTTTATTTCTTCTTCTTAACTGCTTAGTGGGCATTTCATAGAAAGACCCATAAAAATAAAGAAAAAAAACAAAAAACAAGAGTTGGACTTTGAACTCCGGGGACAAAAGTCAAGGGGACACTGACCACTTTTCTTTATTGTTGCCAATAGCATACCAAATGGGCTCCATTTGAAGTAAGTTTCGAGAGAGAGATGAGTTGGGATAAAGTAAATGACCCTCTGTAAATGACCCTTTGTAAAACAAATGATGAGATATCATCGATAGGGAGAAAAGATGATAACTTATTTATAGAGCGCCGTAAATAGGCGCACAATTTCAGCTGTTCAAATATGTTTTAGACAATTTGAATTAAAGTTAATCTTTGACCGGTAAGAAATATTTTTTACCAGTCAAAAATTAATTGTTGAAATAGACGATTGAGATCGTTCAACTACTCCGTAAATAAGTTTCTCTCCGGAGAAAATTGTCTCAATAGTGCCCCAATGAAGCAGTTGGCGGGAAAAAGTAATTGTGCACTAGTATATGACATTTGAAAACAATCTCAAATACAAAAGCCGCGAAAAAATAAAAAAAGAATATCAACTCATCAAACCCTCCAAACCCTAGCTCTCAATCACCACCACCACCACCACCACTTGGACCAATGCCTAGAGGAGACGACCCTCAGCTCAGCGCGGCAAAGCGGGCGTACCGGAGTGCGGCTGAGGAAGGGAACCGGCAGGAAGAGGCGAGGTGGGCGAACGTGATTGGCGACATATTCAAGAACAGGGGAGAGTACGCTCAGGCCCTGAAATGGCTCCGAATCGACTACGACGTCTCCGTCAAGTACCTTCCGGAGAAGCAGCTCCTTCCCACTTGCCAATCGCTCGGCGAAGTCTATCTCCGTTTCGAGGACTTCAAAAATGCCCTAATTTATCAGGTAATCTGTGTCATTCCTGTTTGTTTTTCCTGTTTGGTTGATGAGAATGTTTAGGGAAGGAAAGGAACAGGAGGAGAACCCTAAGGCGTTGGCCTGGTGATCTTGGGCGGGGACTTAGGTGTTTGCTCCATCCTAAGGTCTTGGGTTCAAATCACGTTGCTAACAACTCTTGCGGCCACGTCATCCTCACGCTTAGGTGTGTGAAACGGCTGTATGAGGGGCCATAGGGATTAGTCAGAGATGCACACAAATTGGCCCTAGACACCCTACATATCCACAAAAAAAAAAGAAAAGGAAAAGGAGAGTGGGAAATGGTAGGATTGAAGTCGAATTACGGATGATGCAGTGTGTTCTCTTTGTGTGTCGTAAGCAACCATAAAGAGCCCTAGATGTAATTTCACAGGCACTAGTCGGATATTGGATATTTGTGTTTGTATTACACTCCGATATATGTTTGTTTTGCAATTTATCCACTTAGGGGTGTTTCCACGAAACTAAAAGAAGTTGTCAAGCTGTTTCACTTAACATATAGACAAGTTGTTTCCACTAAACTAAAGGGACCAGATGGTATTCCATTTAACTCAAAGGGGTTGGTCAACATAAAATTTGGAGGGACAAAGAAATCTTGAGGATGTTTTAGTTTAGTGGAAACAAGTTGGCATTAAGTTGTAGTTACAAAATGTAAGAGATTAATATTGTTTTAGTAACCCTAGGTTGTCCAATGATTGTTTTGATAGAACTCTCGTAAACACCAAATTCTTTATGAGTTCAACTGGACATGCTTTGCCCTCATTCAAAACTGGACATGCTTTGAACTTCCAATGGCTTGTGCTTTTTTAGAGCATGTCTAATGGAATAGATAAAACAGTCAGTGCTGAAGTGAACAAATGGGCAAAAGTGGGGGTCTGATTTTGCGTGTTAAGAGCATCGGCGATGCTACATGCCAAATCCAACTGAGGGTCAATGGCATTGATTGGCAAGAAGCCGTTCTCCAACATTGCTGCCTAACATCAAGCCATATCATGCGTGGTTCGATTAGGAGCATAAACCCACTCCCAATTCAGCAGCACCGAGAAATTGGGATAACATTTAGAGCACATTGAAATGAATTCAATAGTTAATTGATATGTGAATATATTCTTAAAGGACCAGAGCAAAAATTCGGCCCATCTCTAGGAGATCGGTTTATGGTGCTTTTCAGTTCGATCATTTGCTATGTGCATGGAATTGGATCTGTATGTTGTGTATGGCTATGCTTACTAATAACAGATTCATCTAAGTCTCGTGTGTTAAGGACACAGTCACACAAGGCCATGGTAGGTTAGACTTTTTCTCTTTTGTTTTTATAAGGTGAATTACAAGGCATCATAGAATGTTTCATGCTTAACGTGGGAGTTTTGGGCATAGTTAGTAACTAAGCATGTTAGGTGAATGCCCTAATACACATTTTAGATTCATATCCTGTTATTCAAATTTTGAAGTATATATCCTTTTTTATATTATATGCCTTCTTTGTTTTCTGTTTAGTGCATTTCTCTCTTACAAATTATCTTGCAATACTTTTATTGAATGATGGCAGAAGAAGCATTTAGAGCTTGCTAAGGACAACAATGACCCCATTGAGCAACAAAGAGCCTGCACCCAACTTGGTCGAACTTACCATGAAATGTTTCTAAGATCTGAGGATGATCACTATTCTGTTAGAAATGCCAAGAAGTATTTCATATCTTCCATGAACCTGGCTGAAAATCTCAAGGGGAACCCACCATCCGGTAAATCGTCTTTTCTGAAGGAGTATATTGATGCTCATAATAACATTGGAATGCTTCAAATGGAGCTTGATAACTTGGATGAAGCCCAGAAAATTCTTATGAAAGGACTACAAATTTGTGATGAAGAGGAGGTAATTGAAGATGATGATGGCCGTAGTAGGCTCCACCATAACCTTGGAAAAGTTTTCATGGAGCTCAGGAAGTGGGATAAATCACGAGAGCATATTGAAAAGGATATCATGATTTGTAACAGAATTGGTCATATCCAAGGAGAGGCAAAAGGGTACATCAATCTCGGTGAATTGCATTACAGGGTGCAGAAATGTGAGGATGCAATTCTTTGCTATGAAAAGGCGCTTAAACTGGCGAAGTCCATGGAGGATGAGGCTGCTTTGGCTGATCAGATTCGTCAGAACATTGAAACTGTAAAAGAAGCAAGGAAGGTAATGGATGAGTTAAAGTTAGAGGAACAGAATTTCAAGAAGCTGATAAGAAACATGCCCATGGCTAGAGGCACAGACAGTGAACGGAAATGCCTACTGCAGCAAAATGCATCTCTTGATCGTCTTATAGATAAATCAAGCATGATATTTGCATGGCTGAAAGTACGTCTTTGATCCCTTTATTTTCATTTTGGCTAAAATATGATTACTTTCCAATTACTTTTTCGTGCAGAATTATTTGTTTTCGAATGGCAAGCTTCATCCACAATTGCATGTCTATGTTGGTTGATTTCCTATTACTGGAACTTTCAGCTATTGGAAACATGTGGGTGCAGAATACTTGTTTGTATGTCTATCAGACACATTACTTTGGACATTTAACTTTCTAAAACCTCTCTCTCTCCGGAAACAAAACCGTGGTTATGTGGCTTTAGGTGAGTAATTGATAGTAGAAATCACGTTTGGGTCAGAAGTCCCATATGTTTAATGAGTTTCAACAATCGTATCTATACTATAGTATGGAGATTGGAGGCAATGCCCATCCTATTTGACAATATTTTTTTCATGAAAAGTAAATTATTTTCAGACACATCCATCTTGTTGAACATTAAAAGACACTCAGCTAGATGATTCTTTTGAAAATCTCCACCTCCAAAATCACGATTGAAACATATTGATGGAAATCATCATATGTAGATCACCTTGCAAACTAAGACTCATAAGATGCTGAACTTTCACCTTTATCTGAAGTTCCCATGCCAATAATTGCAAGGCCAAATTCATATATAAGACAGACATAACATGAGCCAGCTGTACGCTGCTACTAGTTGGCTTGCAGAGAGCCTCTTTTCATTGTCTTGACATTCATCGATAGTTCAACACTTCAACCTCATTGAAATGTCTATGCTGATTGCTGAATACAAAACCAGTTTTAGTAATTTGATTTTCAAGTCTTGGAGCATGGCAGAAGTCCTAAGAGTTTTAGTAATTTGATTCTCAAGTCTTGGAGCATGGCAGAAGTCCTAAGAGTTTTA
>BPLS01030128.1:0-24349 GCA_019656275.1 Rhododendron kiyosumense | reverse complement strand
AATGACTATTATCCTGCACCTGTATACACAAATCGCTAACATTCTATACCCTCCTAAAGCTATAATAGATCTACCAATATTTTTCTTGGAACCCCAGTCCACATTGCAAATGACTATTATCCTGCACCTGTATACACAAATCGCTAACATTCTATACCCTCCTAAAGGTATAATAGATCTACCAATATTTTTCTTTATGGAACAAAAATATGTGGTTGAATACAATCAATGCACCTGACTCGGCTTGACTGCCAAAGCAGTGAGACAAAGTGAACCAATTAGGTTTCCCAAACCAAGATTATTTTCAACAAAAAAACACATTTCTCTAACAACTCAATTTTCCCAAAACCAATCAGGTTTCCAAAACCAAGATTATTTTCATGCCAATAATTTTAGGAAACAAAAAAACACGCTTCTCTAACTCTTCAATTTTTTAGAAGAATTAAAGAGCTCAAGAGTTAAATCTAAATATTCGTATTCAGTAAATACCATTTTCTATTCGATCCCTTTGAACAGGGGATTTAAACTAACGCTACCAAGGTTAATACTACTCCTACTAATTTTAGTTTCTGGCAGTGTTCAACAAGAGATCTAAAAATAACATCGTGATAAGTACATACTCCGAAAGTTGTTAAAGACGAGCATCTTATGAGTATAATACGCATGAAACCTGCTACCTGTCCAGGGATCACGTAAGGGAAAAAAGGAACCCAATAGTCCAACCGTCAATAGTAAAGTCACAGATAGCAGAGAAGAGACAGAAAATGTAACCTGTGAAGCCTCGACAGACTTGGGCAAGTTCTCCAAGTAAAGCTCCCACTCCTGTCCTTGCCAATCGGCCACTTCATCCTCCCTTGGCATCCGACCAAGCTTGAATTCGTTTGACAGGGATACAATCTTCGAGTATATATTGGAAACTGGCTCCATGGCATCTGACGGGATACCAGTACCCTCAGTCCACACTTGCAAGTCAATCTCATTCTCTATTCCAGGTACATTTGCTTTTAGGAAATTGAGAAACATATCAGTGTCGATGGATTGGAACTTGAAGGTGGCAATATATTTCTTCAGGAATTCATCAAATGCAGGCCTTCCAATCTGAGTATGAACCAAAAACAAATCCAATCACGCTTTTACCATGAAGGAACCTCCAAAGTCCAAACTGTAATGAAACCAACATACCTGCCGCTCAATGCGCCATAAAAACTGGAAGCCTTTCTCATATGGAACTTGAGAATATACATCATCTGGATCAACTCCTTCCTGATTTGTTTTGAGTTTCGTGAATTCCATTTTGTCCTTGAATCTATCCATTTCCTCCACCAAACCCCTCCAACCAATTCCAATGTTCAATGCCGCAACGTCTTCCCCTTGTACAGCCTCAACAATCCTCCTCTCCGCATATGTCGTAAAACCCTGGAATTAATAACATGTCCCGTAAATTATTATGTTAAGACAAGGACTATAACAAAAAAAACCCATGCAAACCATGCCCGCACTTGTAATCAACATTTATACGTCCACCATTTATTTCACTTCATTAGTCGATTCCCTCGAACTCACCCTTAATCACTTCGTTTAAAGCCACACCATACTCAAGACAAGTAAAAATCTTCTCAACCGGTAATATCGTCTACAAATAAACACTTACTGATGCTAGCGAAAATAAATGCGATTTCCAAAAGAAAAAAAAATTGATGATCCAAAGACAAAAACAAATAGTCACCAGTAATTGAAATGGGCTTGTAAAGTAGCTTGGTAAGTACATTACTACTGAGAAGGTTTGGGATGTGGCTTCAAATGGTATTCTTCACCCTGCGGTGCCGAGGACCTTGTTGCTAATAAGCCTAATATTCTCTTTTACCTCAATTTTCTCAATAAAATGATACTCCTTGTTGTTATGGGAATGGACAATTCAGTATCAGGTCAGTGTATAATCTGATCAACTCCAATGAGCAAGATCCTCCGACATGTAACTGTCTGGCTTTGGAAGCTCCCTCTCCCTCAGAAACTATAAGGTTTTCTATGGCTTTGCCTTCACTTCAAGATATTGACTAATCTCCATAGAAATATCAGAGTTATGTCTCATAATAGTGCTTGTCCTAGATGCAATATGGAGGTTGAGGGTATTGATCATTTGTTTCCTAATTGTTCACATACTCTTGCGACATGGGCACCTTTTCCTAATCTTCAGTATTGGATGAGTATAATTGGCATTTGTAGATCGGATTACTATTCTTAGTAAAATAAAAATTCTGGACAACATGGGATGTCCATAAAATATTACTTTGATTGTGGTTTAATGGTCATTTGAATTAGCAGAAATAGAAAAGTTTTTGATAACATTGACATCCAGTTTTCAGGACTACAATCAAAGGGTGATCCGAAAGGGTGCTTTTGGGGATTTTCAAAGGCTTCTTGGACATGAAATGCATGGCATTTATCTAGAATCAGATTCTCAGATTACAGTGACTCTCATCAATGAAGGACCTCCAAAAAATTCCTCATACAGGAACATGATTGAGGATTGCAGCAGTATGTTGAACAAACCTAAAAGCTCCATTCTCCATTCTCTTCAGGAAGGAAATCGAGTAGCTGAATGTTTAGCTAGAAAGGGAATTGAGCAGGAGGCTCATCTGGTGACGCGATGACAGATGACTCCTCTCCGACCAAGGTTCTGGACAAGTTAGCCGCAGATGTTGCAAGAGTAGCAGTTGCTAGGGATCAGCCCCTAGCCAAGTTCATTCTTTATGTGGTTCTGTTTTGTATAATTTTCTGGTGTACCAAAAGAAAGATATTGGAGTGTTTTATTTGTAGAAAATAGGTTATTGATCTTGTACTTTATCTAAAAAAATTTAAAAGATGGTCAAGATCAATATGGTGACATCCATACAAAATACTCATACTAAACACAATATGGTAATACCAAACCAAAACAAACCGAGCCTTAAAGTCTCAATTATTGGGATCGAAGAAACCAATAAGGAAATCCAATTTAACAAAAAAAAAAACAGGTTTGCCTTATTCTATCCCTACATCTAAGTGGATGACTACATAACATCACCTAAGTTATGTATTGTTCATGTGCAAAGACCGACAAAGAACAAATTGTCCATTTCGCGCTTGGTAAAATTTCTTTAATTGGAAGAACTCCAAATGCAAAGCACGCACACATCTATGTAGTAGAATAAAGAGTTGAAGACAATAGTAGCAAGTAAATCCATTTATACCTCATTTAACCAAAAGTGGTCATTGGTCTTGTTAGTAATCAAATTCCCAGTCCAACTATGAGCGAGCTCGTGCGCCACCACCTGAGCCCCACTAGCATCACCCTTAATCACCGTCGGCGTCAAGAACACCATCCTCGGATTCTCCATCCCGCCATAAGGAAAGCTCGGCGGCAACACTAGCAAATCAAACCTCTCCCATTCATACCCCCCAAACAAACTCTCCCCAACCCTAATCATATCCTCCGTACCCGCAAACTCCCTCGCGGCAGGGTCCAACACCGCTGGCACGGCCTCGGCGTAGACCCTAGTCCTCGGCCCCACCTCCCTCCACCCAATCTCCCCGACCGCAAACGCGAACAAGTAGGGCGGCACGGGCTGTTCCATCACAAACTCCTCCACCACCCTCCCCTCCGCGCACCACAGGGCGTCGTCACACGCCGCAGCTGCCTCGCCCGCGGTGGGCGGCCTCCGGTCGACGTGCCGGGCCGCCATCACCGCCGACAGCTGGCGGGGCACGTTGAGCCTGGCGGAGTAGCAAACCCTGGCGGCTGGGGTGTCCTGGCAAGGGAAGATGGAGCGAGCGTGGATGGACTGGCACTGGGTGTAGACGAAGGGCAAGGATTTGCTTAGAGTTTGAGGAGGGGAGAGCCATTGGAGGGCGGAGGAGGAGGGGGAGGTGGTGAAAGCGATGAGGATTTTATTGGAAGTGTTGTTAGAGAGGGAGATGGTGAGGGACTGGCCCTTGATGGGGTCGGAGGGGGAGGAGAGAGAGAAGGGGAGGGGGGAGTTGGTGAGGGGATCGGTGACGGAGGAGATGGAGAGAGAGCGGGTGTCGAGGGAGATGACGGCGGGGGAGGGAGGAGGAGGGGTGGGGGGGAGAGAGAGGAGAGCGGAGGCGTGGATGGTGGAGGAGGAGAAGTCCAGGTAGAGAGAGAGGGATATGTGGGTGGTTAAAGGGTGGGAGGAGTCGGTGAAGGAGTGGGGGTCGATGGGTCCCATTGGAGAGATGTCAAGGTTTTTAGGGTTAGGGTTTTGTCTTTTCGTTTATACAGCAGCAGCAGTAGTATTGAAGGAAGAAGACCGGGGAAAGGAAATGTTATTGTGCAGCCAAACAAGTGAAAATGTGTCTAATAGTTTGTTTTACTCTTTTTAATGGCTTGTAGTTTTTTTTTGGGTGTTCTTGTGTTGTTCGTTGTGTTTTTTTTTTTTTTTATAAATCAAATGTCCGGACCAACTTTTGCACTGCTCAACTAATCTTATGGAACAAATTCCACCGTTCATTTGTGGGGATCTCAATTAAAATTAGAGCGAAGCTCTACATGGATTGCCCCCAAAGAAAATGATGACATTTAAGAAGTTTCAAATCTAGGGCTTGTTCGTTTTGAGGCTTTAAAGCCCCTGCATATAATTTCCAATACAATTTTTTTATTTATCTCTCCCCCTTAAACCTACTTCAAAATCCAAAACAAACAAGCCTATAGGAGGGAGGAAACCCTTGAGTCCTTGACCACCACACCAAACGAAACGCTTGCACCATTGTCACAACTCCTGCATGAAGTCCAATCAAATGTTGCCCCTTAACCACTGAACCAAACGCTTGCACCATTCTCAGTTATCACAACTCTTACATGAAGTCCAATTAAATGTAGTCTAATTAAGATCCCAATTGTATTACATATGCGTGGGCCTCACATGTATGTGTGTGCCAGAATGTATATGATATGCTTTTCCTTAAGATCCGTTGCCTCAATCCCACGCCGGAGAAAAGAGACGAAAAGGGAAAAGGGGTGTTTTGATATTTTGTGCCAAGTCACTACTTCAAGTTGTCATGGGAAGGATCCAAATTCCGAAGAAACCCCTTTCACAAGTCATAACACGTATCGGAGGCATTTGAGTGATTCGAACTTTTTTAACATTCGAATTCTTGATATAATAGTAAGTCTTAATCAGATTTTAGCAAAAGTAAAAGTCATTTTCAGCAATTAGAACATTTGCATCAGTTTCAACTAATTACCTAATGCAAAACTGTGCATAAGCTAAAATGCATTCACATAAATTTTCAAGTTATCGAACAATCGAAACAAGTGATAGCCAATCTCCAATAACAGAATGAATTGAATAATAAAATTGGCTATACGTTAGATGGGTTCAATTTTACCTATTTGACCTGCTGGCCTTTTTTTCTAATTTTTGGAACATTTGAAGAATTTGCATTTTCGACCTTCCATTGATGGGTAACGAATTAATTTCGAGGTCGCTCAATAGTGTCTTTCACAGTATATGGAAGTAAGAACTAAGGTTTGTGACCATGCGCACGGCACATCTATACTAATACTATACTACACTACATAGTCTACATACTAAGCAAATGTTATTGTGTTTGAATGAGTTCTTGAGAAATTTTTTAGTATTATGAGTGAAGAGAGAAATGAGAGTAATGATTTTTTTTTTTTAACAGATGAAAGTAATAATTGAAAGTAGGGATAATGAGTGAAAATAGAAAGAGAGATAAATGAGAATAATAATTAAAGATAGTGATAATAAATGGAGAGTGATAATTAAAAGTAGGAATAATGATTGTTTTTTGAGTTAATTTTTTTTTTTTTCAAAAAGGGAACCGAGCAAGGCAAAATTTTCAAAAATAAAATCAAAAGTAAATAACATAATAAGACTTTACCAATGATTATAAATAACATTAAACATAATAGATTTTTTTTTCTTGGTTCCATGGCTAGGACGCAATAGTTAATCAAATCATAGAGCGTTCCGAGGTGGCAATAGTTTCCTTTTCTTTATATGCAATAAAAAGAACTTCATCAAATTAAAAATAGTTATACTACATAATTCAACCTTTTCTCTTTGAAATGGAACATACAAGCATTGAGATCAAATAGAATGTGAAAATATTCTAAAAATCATTCAAGATACTGCATAAAATATCTCCACCAAGATTATTGCGCACCCATCAGTTGGCAAATTTTAGGTTACGAACTACCTTTTGTGTCTCTCCTTTTACAATATGGGGAGGGGGGAAAGATGCAAACTCTTGACCAATGCTCTCGGTTCCTGTGCCAGCTTCCAAGCGTCACTGAACCACAACGGCCATGGCTAAAATTGGTTGAGCAAGATGCCATGGCTTCACTCTGCATCAGAGCAGTCGTCTGAAAGGACACTCACCAGCTGTGGCTGTGGCTCCGCGGGCATTGAGCCGCCTTTTAATCCCATCCTGTTATGGTCCTCTGGTACTCTCACTGGACAGAGCAAGGACATGTTCCTTGAACATATTTGTTGGAAAGGAAGACAAGACTGTCATTCATTTGAGATGCCCAACAGCAAATGTGAACCCACTTCCACAAAAAACTTCAGTTCTGCTGTGTATGGTAGGAGGTCTGTGTTCAAGTTTAACTACCTGAGGACTAGTCTGATCATCGGTACTCCCCAATCCAAGCTGACCGTGTTCACCCCAACCCCATGTCATTACTAATGCATTTTCTACACACACATGCGATTGAAAGAAAAATAAGTACGCATGTCTTAGAAAATAGGCAGATGTAATATAGGGCAAATATGCTACCTGTTACTAGAGCCGAGTGTTCAGCTCCTGCCGCAATCAGAAGAACTTTTATCCCATTAAGACCAGGGATCTTACCAAGCTCGACTTCCTTTGAACCTTCTGCAGTATGAAAGCCAATAAAATTGTACACAGTGATATATATATATATATATATATATATCGGTAAATTTTTTTTTTGGGTAAGTATTGTGCATAATGATCAGTTTTCACTCGTAAAAGCAATAACTCAAACAATGAAGATTAGAGGAGCATAATATCAGCAAATTAACGTGTCTGATTTCTAAAAAGTTCACACAATCAAGTAAAAATTATTTATTCGAATACAGATTCCCAAGACAATAACCCTGGTAAACCTTCTCAACGGTCGGGCATCATGTGTCCTCATATGCACATGGTAATTGCAATATGTATGCTTGATAAATATAGTCTTATTTACCATACTAAAAAACCCTGAATAGTACATTGTGTTGTCTATAGAGTCCAACTTATCAAAATGTGTATTACCAGACAAATGTTTCGCGGGCTTCATCCTCTGAGATTCACTGAGCCACCCATGGTGCTTTCCTCCAAGCATATAGACTTCTCCCTCACCTGTTTAAGACACTGAAGATTAATACGTCAACCACTTCCCTGAAAAAAGGAAAATCAAGAAGAATGGTCAAATGTATTGCATACTTGTTAATAGTAAAGCATGATTCCATCCAAGAGCCACCTGGATGAAAGATAAAGATGAACTCAAACGCTGGGGATTTTTAACATCTGAACCACCGCTGAAGCCTCTTCCCCAGGTGTACAGACACCCTTCAGCTAATATTGCCGGACACAAAAACAAAAAGGGAAACAAGAACTGAATTAGGGAAAGTACGCAACAACATGTGAATATAGTAATCCTTTCTACAGCTGTATAATCACTAGAATATACAATATGGCATTTGTCTTTACTAGACTAGAGGGGCTCACCAGATAATGCTGCACTATGGTCTCCATTTGCATTGATACCCAAAATATTGGCATCTTCCAATCCTGTGGTAGTTTGAGGAAGGCATATTGATCCAACTTTATCCTCAGAAATGCCCAGTTGACCACGCTTGCCAGATCCAAATCCGTATACTCTATCTCCAGAATGACCTGCAGTAGATTACTCTTAGATTTCAGTATTGCAATTACCAAAGCTAGCATATTTGAAATTGTCAAACAGCAAAATTAAAAATAAGGTTATTGCTCAGTTTCCTACCCCAACAATACCTCTCAGTTCACGGTTCGTGTGTTTGCATTCTATATCCCACCAAGATAAAGTGGCCAAAAAAATTAATACAAACACATACCGTGCAGTATCATTTGCCACCTAGAGTAACTCAGCTAACTAACATCATCATAACCATGTTATCTGATATTTACCTTCCAACAAGACCAATGAATGGCGCATTCCGCATGCTATCTGCTCAACATGCCTTGAAGCAAAGTATGAAACCATTACAGGAAAGCTATTTGACTTGTAATCACCATGCCCAAGTTGACCAAAAGAGCCATCCCCACATGTAAAAAGCCTTCCGGTATCTATCTAACAGCAAATACAAATGACGATGAAGAGCGAACTAGAAAGGTAAAAAAGCTAATGCTCTGGGAGAAACATGAAATAACCACCGAGAAAGAAAGGCAATGAAAACAAATTAAAATAGTCACTTTTAGTCTAAAGAATTATAACAGAACAATCTGAAAAATCCCAGCAGAAGGAACGGAATGAGCATGCAAGCACATCCCCAGTGACGGTTTATAGGGCATATCCCCAGTAACGGTTCATCTCCAAGTAACTGAGGTCGCCACAGCGTCTCACATCCAATTGAGCTCGTTCATATCCTAAAGCAGCTTGCCTCCAAGGAGCAGTCTCCATTAAGTCCTCCTAAACTCGTAAACATTCATAGCTCTACAAGCCCACAATGCCTGTAGCGAGTCCAACAAGGCAACACCATCCTAGGCCAAGAACGGGGCCTAGGTACCTGCTAGGGAACATAGGAGAAATATGGTATGGAGGCTAGAGCAAACACGATTTGTCAAGACTCATACTCCACAAGGATAGCTCCATCTTGAGAGAGAGTGGAGGCATTGACCGCCTGACATCTCAGAAGATATATCAAAACCACCGCCTGACACCTCAAAGCCCATATCATACAAACCAATGCCCAATGATACGAGGCTCTGCATCTCATCTAAACGACCTCTGACAGTCTCATAATACAGAATCCAAGTCATAGTAGTAAAGCTCAAAGAGAAACCCTGTCAACCTCTATTCTGTTCCACCAATGGGGAGAAAGTTACCCAACTGGTTTCCCATTCCTCCAAGCATTCAATATAAGTTGAATGCACAATGAGCACACTTTACTGTCTGATCGACCACTCTCCACTGCCGTAGTCCCTCTAAGTCTGTTCCTCCACATCTGGTGTTCTCGAGCCATTGTAGTGCCCACCATGTTCTCAAACGACTAAGTCAGGTCCGCTCTTACCCCTTAATCCCCACATACTATAGAGGAAAGCTATATCCTACATAAATACCAGCAGCTCTGTATCAATGTAATCACCTAGATAACACAAACAAGTCCCAAGAGATGAGTCACAAAAATGTTAGTTACCAAATGGTTCATTTAGTCACTACCCCTCTCAATGGGAAAAAAATTCTGAGAATTGCAAAACGGAAATTACACACTGGTTCATCTGGAGAAAATAAGGGTTCAAGCAATCAAGTTCAAGTCCTTGGAAAGCTAAAAGGAAAAGAAAAGGAAGTTGGAAGATGGAAATTGGGTACAGAAAACTAGAGATTATGATCATACGTATCTCACGCTCAGATTTTTACCATGTGCTTTGACATTAAACTTGTTGAGGATCAAGAATAGGAAAAAACTTCCAACTACTCAACGAAAAGTTTCCAATTTATAGGTAATGAAACTACAAGAATAGATAGCTTGAAAATATTGTAGTCTCTACTTCATAGTATTTGTTATTTTTGCTTAACAAATTCAAGGACCAATAGACAACAGTGAGAATATTTTAGAACAGACCTGTAACAAAGCCAGAGTGGTTCCATCCAGCAGAAACATGAGTCACAACTAAGCCCTCAAAGAACTCGACAGGCTTCGGTTGCAAACTGCTGACCATATCCCCATGACCCAGCTGACCGCAATTTCCTCTTCCCCATGTCACCACCCTTCCCCCTGCAATACAACACTCAATTAATCCAGCGTTACTGTTCAAATTGTCACTCTACATGACCCCAGTAAATGGGGGAAAAAATGATTTTCCTAAATGGTACTCTATAATACTGAAAGGCAACTTCATGCTCGGTCCCAGCAGAAATCAATCACTAATCTGCATCCATCAGATGCAAGATAATTGAGACTAAGAACAGCTATTATAGATGCATAGATGCATACACCCACAGGGCTGGCTCTACTAGGTATCCAGGGGTTCAAGCGAATCTTAGTTAAAAAAATGCGCCAAAATTATGTACTATCTTTTAACATATACTTTAATTATTCTTCTATGTTGTCTGCATTGAGTCATTTCCGTGAATCAAAACTAAACAGAAATCAGCCCCAAGGGTTACTCCGGTTAGTTGGTGGGTTTGCTCCCACACAATTGATCAGGTTCGGTTCTTGGCATCATGCCGCAAGAAAGAATTCTTGTGAATCCCCTAGTCCTGACATGAATGGGCTGCCTTTGATTAGTCGAGGCGGTGTAAACTAGCCCAGACAACCCATGACTGCCGAAACAAAAGAAGGAAAGAAAAAACGAAACAGAAATCTGATAAAATTTGTTGGTAAGTAGACGGTATAGCTCAACAAAATAACATAAATCAGCCCAATAAACTTTTGACAAACAAAAAACTTAATTTTGCATAGAGTTTCGTGTCACGAAAATTCTAGAGCCGCCCCTGCACAGAGAGAGAGAAGGTTAGATTTCGTACCGGTAGTGAGAGCAATGACGTGGGCGCCGCCGCAGGAGAGGAGAGATACGGGACCACCACCAGCACCGATGTGGAGTTGAATAGGGAGGTGTTCGTCTTGAAGTTTTCCTGTCCCTAGCTGTCCATCGGTTCCTGCTCCCCAGCTCCATACTTCTTCTTCTTCTTCTTCTTCTTCTTCTTCTTCTTCTTCGTCTTGTTCAATTCCAACGAGTCTTTCTTCTTCTGCCATCGTAAAAATTTCGGGTTCTCTTCTAGAGACCATCGGGCTGTAATGTTTGTGTGGAATGGAAGCGGTTCTTCTCTTGGTGCAAGTTTTGGACCGGAGTCGCCGTGTCGCAATCTATATAATCTATTTATGTAATTAATGGTTCGAATTTGCTAAAAAAAAATCTCTATGTTCGAAGAATTGGCTCTTCCAGCGAAGAATAGCATATCCAAACTACAACCAATGTACGGTTTCAATTACGACTGTTTCAAATTTTGGATCAGACGTTTGAAATTTTATGAGGAGAGAAAAGAAAGAAAAATAAAGTGGACGAAATTGGCAGGAAAATTTGAAAAAAAAGAAGAAGAAAAACTTAGAACTACTTTATTTTATTTCCTCTTTCTCACCGAACCAAACAATGGATGAAAATAAAATTTAAGTTTGTTTTATTTATTTTTTCTTCTTCCTCTTTTCTTTTCGTAGTTTCAGACAAACTTTTAGGGCTCTTTCGGGGCGAAATTAATGTTTCAATATTTCGGTTCATGCAAACTTTATTGAATTATGTTAAACTTCTTAGAGAGGCATCTAAAATGAAAAAAAAAATAAAATCAGCAAAGATTAAAAAAAAAGTTGAAAATAGCTTTCTTTGTTATTTTTAGTGTAGTCTAATATGAATTTGTTTTCTTTTGTAATTTCGGTCCATAAAATTATACTACCATTTTGATGATTCTCACCGAGACGAATGGGTTCCGAAAATTTTGCCAAAAAAGATCACCGAAAGTAAATTATAAGACGGTATTTAAGAAAAAATTAATTGAGATCAAACTCATCCTTAAGTCTTCATGCCCCTCTTAGGTCGGAGGGCTCTTCAGCAGAACCTAGAAATGAGTATTCCCCTTTTGTTGGTTGATTTCTAGTTTATGTGAAAGATAAAAAAGTACAGAAAAAAAAAACTGATGAAAATTTGCTTTACTCATTACTTCCCTTTCTTTTTTCTAAAATCTACGGTTCCCGACCCCAAAATCCCGATCAGATCCCGACGCCCGTCTGGGCACACTCTGGCCACCGGACGGCCAATCCGAGCCGTCCAAAAATTCTAAAAAAAAAAAAACCGAGTGGGCCTTAGCGAGAATCAACGGCATCCGATGTGTGTAAGTGCTCGATCCAAACACTCCATGTCGGATCCCTTTCGGTCGGGAACTGTAGCATCTCTCTTTTTTTTTCCCTCCCGATTTTCTTTGAAAAGTTATACTATACTGGAATCTTTTTCCCCTCTTTTTTACGAGGCGTTTGATGCTTATTAATGTTTTTGTTGGCTAGACGATTCATTGTTTGCGATTGGAGATTGCAATTGCTAGTCCTTGTTCTGTAAATCGCTGGTTTTTATCGCTCCAATCCGTTAGAAACCTTTGACAACGCGAAAGAACAGCAATCAGCAAGCCAAAATAGTACTCCATTGATTTGCAGAGTCAGCTATGTTGGCTCCACCATTGTTCTGCGTTTATATCTCCAATTTGTACCATGAAAAAAGACGAGGGAAAATATATACATCCTATACTAGGTTAATGCAACAAATCCTTCTCAATCTTTTGCTTTTTTTAAAATACTAATCTGGGGTCTCTTGAACTAAAAAGACCACAGTTAACACTAATCTCAGAAAATGCACCGTGAGAACATATAAGTGACTCAACGCAACACGTGATAAATCTGGTAAGGCTAAACATCAATTCCGAATTCGATTCAGCAAACTGGAAATTGACTAAACTTGACTAAGACCTGAACAGGAAACTGGTTGAACCATCAACTGGTTTAGGACCCTTACTAGCAGTAGAAGACGTTTGAATCAGTTACTTTCATTACTGTTTGCCCGCCTTACTTGAGCTCCAGTCCAGCTCAATTCTGTCCAGTTTGAGCCATTGTGGGTCCACTCTGGATCCAAAATGGTGATCTAGCAGCCCTAGCAAAGAAGTTACGGATGTTGCACAACAAATATAACCCAGACAGCAGTGGAAAACATTGATCTGCAAATTCACCTTCTTCGCTCAAGCCAATAACAAGTAGTGAAGCAAGGAAAACTACTTGTAACTCGTACCAGGTCCAAGCCTGAGTTGTTTGGAGACAACATAATGCGAACCATCATCCTGCATAACACAATCAAGAAGGAACCTAACAGCGCAACAGTTACTAACAGTTTTGACAAATCATAATTAGCCATTCGAAAACAAATCAAAATCCCCACAATTTACACGAACCAGATAAACCTAGAATCGAATGCATCCCAACACAAAATTGGGAAATTCTTTCATTACCATGGCACCACTATCCCACATAAGAATTAGAATTTTTTTTTGTGGATAAGTCACATAAGGATTAGAAATTGAAACACAATGTGCAATAACACAAGGAATCAAGGAATCAGCTCAACAAGATCAGTGTGACTCCCACTCAATATCAACACTCACAAAACCAACCAAAAGGTACAGAGGAAGAAGCTAAAGCATGTTGAAGTTGAACATCATATAAACCAGAAAATTCCATAAATAACTTACTCTCACTAATCTCTAGCAAAGTCCCCACCTTTATCGTGTCTGTAAGCCAGACACTAAGGACGACAACTATAGCACACATAATGTAACAAACACCAGTTCTCAAAAACTAGAGAATATCATCGTAGGCAACAATTTCTCTACCCTTGAAAGGCACATCTAATCCTGAAGCACCAGTGTTACTTCTGGGATTCACAATAGCTGATTCTAGCTTTTTACCTCTCCCATGCCTTCTCAGAGGCACCTCGGCTCTCACAAGTTTTGACGACGAAAAGGACGATGAATCGGGATTATCCTCGCGTGACACTCCTTCTCTCCACTGTGAAATAGGATCTGTTGCCAACATTACCTGTACCTGCAACAACAATCGACAATTTGAAAACCCCATCATTGATAGAAGTTCCAAAACTTTTATCAATTTCTAACCATTTTACAATGCTTACTTACATATTACTTACAAACCACAATTTGGAAACCCCATCACTGAGAGAAGATCCTCTGCATTGAATGGCTTCTTAAGTATCTAGTTAAGTCGTCTAGTATATGTTTGACTGGGAAGTGTTATGAATATGAAGAATTCATTTAATACATCATAGCAGGTAAATGACGAAGTTTGGTTGCTGATACATTCGAAGGTCATCTCAATATGGTGATTAGCGAACTTGGAGTGGGGTCGTGCACTAATCTGTTTTTGCTCAGGTCTTTTGGCTTTTCGGGTATAATTATTTTCTGCATCGTTCCTTCATATCTCCTGAGATATTTCTTTTGCCAATAAGAATAAAACATTTCTTCTTCCATTGCCTATCTTTGTTACTATTTGCCAATGATAGGTAGTCATTTTCCCATAGAGTTTCTCAGGCGCCTGGGGTTCACTACACCTTTTGGGACTGTGGGTAGTACATTTGCCAGTTGATTGCATTGCTTGTTTGTACATCTGATCTCACACACATTAGCAAGTTAATACTTGTGTGATTGCTACGAATTCATTTTTGTTCATGACTTCTACGCATCTTGTGGAAGTATTTACATAAACAAGACCCTTGCGTTCAGTGCGAAAACAGATGCATGGAGTCATTTTAGGTCACTGGGATTTGCGATCTTGCCAATGGTGGCTTTAAAATACTGTGGTTTCTTTATCCTAATTTATTATCATTATTATTTGTGAATTAGTTGTTTGAGATCATGGTGACAAATTGACAATTTTAATGTGATTTACTAGGTGATTTTTGAACTACGAATCAATTTTGCTCAGGATTTTTGAGGAGTGTTAATGACACATCGCTAAGCATTGCAGTGGCATAGGTAAGGCATCTGATAGGAGCCAGTTTCCTCAAGAAATTAAGGTTAACTATCAAAATATGACGATTGGGAACTATTGAATTACATGACAAAATAATGAAACTGGCAGAATTTGAATCGGGTTAGCGATTAGAGGTTTGTGATTAATCTTTCCAATATTTTAGAATTAATCTGGATGGCCAGAGACTAATGGGTATATTATGCAAGGCGGGCTTAATTAGACGAGGACTCCAAGTACTTCAGTCTCCCTAACTTAAATATAAGCGTCTCTTCCTAGGTAAACTAATTACACCCTACCTACACAAAACCCACTTATGGAGAAAACCGATTGTCCCCCAACCGCCTCAAGGCCTCAACACCACCATGCATAGCTGCATAAAAGCAGATACGCCTGACATCGCGTTCCAGGATAGACATGGTACTCCCTCCGTTCCTTTTTAAGTGTTCTACTTCGTAATTCCAACTTATTAAAAAGATATTATCATTATACCTTTCACATCAACTTTTTCCTCCACTTTCCCTACTTACCCATCATCATTACACTTTTACTCACTAACTTTTCAAAAAAGAATCTACTTTTAGGGACAAAATAGACAATACACCAACTTTTACCCACTAACTTTACAAATGGACCCTTATTAAGAGACAACCCAAAATGGAATACCGGACTATAAAAAAGGGACGGAGGGAGTATTTATTTGCAGATAGGCCACCACCACAGTTTGCAGCTCATTCGAAATAGAAACAGCAGTAATTACTGCTGTCTATATCTATGGGGTGTCTTCACTTTCAATGTTAGATTCAGTATACATAAACAAGAAGTGAGTCAAGCTCATGCAATCAAGAGGTAGACCACGTGCTCCATTAAATGTCTAAGTTAACCTCTTTGTCAAACTTTTGTATCTTTTCCTGCCTATTTAGATATGACTTCACAAACGAATACTACGACCAAGAGCATTTGTACTATAAATTCATATCAACATCCCTCAAAATTGGTTGCTCATCACACTACAACTATTATAATTGTAGAATCAATTTGCATTCAAACATACTACAATAGAAAATCATACCATCATTGTGGTGAGCTGATTTGCTTCAAATACCAAAGAAACAGAACTGTCCAATGTTATGGATTTTTCTACCCATGTGATTAGAACTTATGCTGAACTTTGCTTACATTGTGTTTTAGATGTTTCCTTGGAAAAATTTGTGCATTGTAAAGCTATCATATTCCATTCAACCAATTTTGTAGACGAAATTATTTTGCTCGCATAGCACGTGTGTTCTCGGCACTAGTAATATTAATTGGAGAGGATCATATTTCCATTGGTTGACATGTGTTTTGGCCCCTACAAGCCACGAAACTTGCTTCCGCAGCTGGCCTAGCTAGAAGAGAGATACATATTGGAAGAGACTCTTGTGTGAAATTATCATTCCCCTGTAACAGTTAGTCGTTTTCTTCAATGGATAGGATCTTGGACAAGTTAGGATGCCAAATATGTGTCCTCACTACTTCCCTACAAACATAGAAAGCATGTTTGAGCGTGGGGTTTGCCGAGGAGTTCTCTGATGTTCTATTATGTATTTCTTAGTTCTGGCTTTTTTAGATGCTTGTTGTTTGTAGTCTAGGAGGGCTATTTGGGTAGCCAGGTGTCGTGTTTGTTGCCGACTTTGTTGGGCTTTGTGAAACCTTAACAGGGTAACTACCGTGATTTGTCATATAAACCTAGGTTATAAATACTTGCTATTCGCAGCATGGAAGAAGCTTATGTAACTTGTACTCCCTCTTAATTCGAAACATACTGAAAACCGGTGTGAGCTGTGGTTGTACTCGGTTGGGAATCACGAGTTCTTGATTCCTGTTCTTGATTATTCTTCGCATTATTGGTTTGGCCGATTTCTCAACTGACTCGAATGTCTACTCCTCGTTGGGCTTCCAGGTAATTTCCACATCTTTATGACAAACATGAAACCCAATTTCCACATACAACGCTACGCAGAGAGAGAGAGAGAGAGTACTTGTTTAGAATTGAGGGTGATGCCGAAGGAGGGGTCGAGGGAGGCGGCGACGGCGGCGTGGGCGGAGTCTTTGGAGCGGAAGGTGATGTGGGCGACGCCGCCATGGAGCATGGTGGAGCGGGATATGTCGCCGTAGATCTGGAATCGGGACCTGATGTCTAGCAGGGAGCAGTCGGGAGAGAGGCCGCTCACCACCACGGTGGCGGGGGACTTGGCGGCCGGCAGGTCTTCGGCGGCGTCAGGAGGCAGAGGGCGGCGCCGTTTTGGGAGTGAGTAGGGGACGTGGCGGGAGGAGGAGGAGGGTTTGTCTCTCTTCCGGCTCATCGTCGTTTGTTTGAAGAGAGAGAGAGAGAGAGAGAGAGAGAGAGAGAGAATTAGGAACACAAAAAGCAAACAAAAATCCAGCAACTTGGAAGTCAAGTTGCACACTGTGTTTATGTTGGCTTGGTTTTGTTTCGTTTTTTTCAAAAGTCCAGCCACTTGTACTTTAGGTTTAGGTTGTGTTTGGATTATAAAGTTTAAGTGATTTTTTTTTGTTTTTATTTAAATTTTTTGGCATTAATTAATTGTGTTATATTTTTTGACTTATTAATTCATTTTGATGAGATGAATCAAAAAATTTTTTTTTATCAAAACTCATTATTTTATTAAAAGGGCAAAAATATGTCAAAAAAAAAAAAGGACAGCTTTTTGGCTTGTTTTGTGTCTTTTTTAAAAAATTATGAGTTCTGACAAAAAATTAATATTTTTTCAATTTCTCTCGCCGAGACAAATCAATAAGTTACAAAAATTTGATGCAAAACTAACAAATGTGAAAAAAAATTGAATAAAAAAATCATTCTTGACTTTTTGATCCAAACCAATTTAAAACACAATTCCGGGCACATGGAACCGTTTCCTTATTCAAATTATTTGTGTCTTGTTCTCTTTGATTTTTAAAAAGCATTTCTTAAAAAATACCCCCTAGATTCTCCCTATTTTCAACTTTTCTCTCTCTATCTCTATCCATTTATTACCCCTACTATTTTTCAAAAAAAATTTCAAATCTCAATCCAAACACAGCATTGGTTTTTTTTTTGGTGTTTTGTCCTTATTCAAAAAATATTTGTGTTTGTTAATTTTGCACCCAACTTTTGTGGATTATTGATTTGTCTCGTCAAGACAAATCGAAAAAATAAAAAATCATGACTTTTACCTAAATATTTTTGAAAATATTCAAGATAAAGTCTAAAAAAGCTCCGATTCTTCTCTTCAAGACGAATTTATAGTCCACAAAAATTAAGCGCAAAACTAACAAACAAAATTTTGAATAAACACATAAAGACAAAACACCCAAAAGCCCAAAAAGTTTAGCGGAACTTAGCTTCATGTGAATTTAATAATTCAATTTTAAAATCACACAACAAATTAAGATTTAATCCATTAATAAATTACACACCCTCAAAATATTCCTTTCACCCAATAAGATAATCATAATTATGTTAAAAGTATTCAACAATATCTAACGGAACTAGAGTTGTTAAATAAACCAAACTATTCGAGTCTGAACATGTGTTCGTTCGTTAAAAGCTTGTTTAAGATTAGTTTGTTACATATTCAAACCAAGCTTGAACATTTTTTTAAAGCTCGTTAAGATTTCAAGCCAAACTTGAACAAGCTATTATTCGGTTCATTCAGCTTATTATGTATAAAAAAATTCAAATAATTTGAAATCAGCTGGTCTCATAAACAAGTTAAGTTTTAACATAGGGTAAAATATGCACTTGCCCCTTAAACTATTCGATTTTTGTTTGCTTCCCCCTTCAACTATCCAATTGCTACTTAACTAAGGACAAATCTAACATTCCATCCAAGACATAGACGGAAACCGTTACAACAAAGGGTAATAAAGTCATTTTCGTAGCAAGATATCCCATATCTATATCTAAATCTCTTCTTTCTCAACCTAACACCCATTCTTGAACAGAAACACACACACTCTCTCTCTCTCTCTCTGCACAATGGCAAAGAGCAATGCCAATTCTAGTCCCTCAAGAAGCAGCTAAAATTGGGCTGATCAGCAGGTTTAACTATATTGTATGTATAAGATACATATAATTGTCAAGTGCATGTGAATTGAAAAACAATAAAGGATACATGGGGCTTGTTGGTTTTGGTATTTGAATTTTGGGTTTTAAATTTTGAAGAGAGAGAGAAATGAGAAAGTCCCAAGAGAAAGTCATGAAGTTTGGTGATTCATCTTATCATAACTACATGATTGAAGTTGAAGTTTTATTCTATCAGTTGCCTCTTTCTCGACCCATAGTGGTATATATTTCCTTCGTGGTTAAATTGCGTGGGGTGGCCTGGATAGACAAGGAACAGGTTACCTCAATAATCTGTAATGGAAAATAGATTATCAAGAAGAACAACGTTTGGGATGAGTCGCGGACTAGGGCTTGTTTGATAACCTAAATTCAGCACTTAAAACTAAATCAATTAAATAATAAGTGATTCAATAAGTTTGATAACGACATTATACATTGCTTAACAAATTAAATACTACTTAAAATGTAGGTTAAAAAATTGAAAAAAATTAAGTAGTTTTGAGCTATTTAATTCTGGTTAAATTCTTATGTACTTACATTTAATCACTATATCACCACCACAACCACTCCCACCACCACCACTCCTACAACCACTCCACCACCACCACCACCACCACCACCTCGCCACCATCATCATCACCACTACCACCAACACCACCACTCCACCACCACCACCACCACCTCTCCCACCACCACCATCACCACTCCACCACCACCACCACCACTTCTCTATCACTCCACCACCACCACCACGATTACCACACTGCCACCACCACTACCACACCGTCGTCGCCACCATGACCACAATGCCACTATTGCACAATTATCATTCCACTGACACCACTCACTGTCACCATTACACCGCAACCGCCACCATTACACCACCACCACCACCACTCATTGCTACTGTTACATCACCATCACTCCACCACCACCATTACACTACTATTGCTAGCACTCCAACACCACCGCCGTCGCCGCTGTTGCCGCCGCCACCACCACCACTCCATCACCACCAACACACCACCACAATCACCATTCCACCATTTTTATAAGTACATCGTGACCATTAGTAAATTAAGAGAGAATCGGAACACAAATTAATTTATTACTTTTTAATTCAGTACTTAATATGTTTACCAAACAGCTTTTCAGCTTAAAAAATTCAGCATTTAGCTTTCAGTACTTAATTTTTCAGCATTCAGTTCAGTTTTTAGTTTTATTAAACAGGCCCGTCACTCTGTTTAAGACATTTCGCAATTCTGCCAAGATTGTGCAAGCAATTCGTTGAGTACCACGCCGTCCCCAGGATAAAACATACCAGAATAGACCACCTCTGCTCGGCCTTCTCTACACAGAAGAAAAATCGAAATGGAGGAAGGAGTGGCTAGGCTAGTTTTTTTTGAACCAAAAAATCAAATCAAATCAGTTGCTTTGATTTAGCACACGTTTTCAATGTACACACTTTCCATTGCACAAATTCACTAATGTGCAATGTCATTTAAGATAGAAAGGAATTTTGTAACTAGATAATGTGGGACAAGAGGCAAACATAATGTCAAATAAATACACACCAAAGTCTCAACATTTTGTTTTCCGCAGATCTTAAAGAGTGGAATTTTTTTTCCATATAGATGCCAAGGTCACAGTCGTACTGCTGAAAAAGAACAAGGGTCACCGCTTGCATAACGTTAATTAAGCATCCAATACAGACTCGCAATCACCATGATCAGTAGAGGAGAGACTGCTACATTTTAACGGATAAATTCTCCAAAAATGCATAAAGAAGGGCCAGCTCTCCAGGAAGGTTAAATGACTCTACGATAAATTTTTTGGTGTTGGGTGGATACCGCGTGGTGCCTGTTCGGTATATCCAATCCATTCGATACAATTTTGGACGGCTCGGATTTGAAGAGAGAAAAAGGAGAGAAAGAGGAGGGATGAAAGGAGAGAGAAGGTTTCAAATCTGAGCCGCCTAAAAGTTCATCAGACGGCTTGGGAGTACAGAGTGGTTAGAGCCGGTCCTTAGTTAAAACAAGTGGTGCGGTCGCTTTAGCCCCTCAAAAGTGCGAATTTTAAGAGCCCCTCATATTTTAGTACCCCTAGCTCAACTATGTCACAAGAAAGGTTGAATGGACTCTCCATTCTATCTATTGAACATGAGATGATGGATAAGATAAATTTTGGACATAATTAGTACTTTTGATGCTAAAACTGCAAGCAGATTGATATTTAGATGATGCTTTTAAAATCTTGTAATGGTCTCTCTCTCTCTCTTTTTTTTTTATATGATTAGTGATATATTACTTAATATAAGTGACAATTGAAATCTTGTAATGTTTGGTTATTGTTATTGATAGTATTTGCTCTTGGAAGGGTAATTTACCTACTTACATTTTGTTCATTAAGATTACGAAAAATGACTCTTTTGGTTTTCGCTTTAAGCCTCCATAAAGTTAGGACTGACTCTACGAGCAGACACTACATGGGATATATCTGCTCGGTACTGAAAACTTTCTCATGACTCTACACTATCCTGTCCTGGAAATGACCCTCTTTTGGGCGGCAAAATAATAGGGTAACGATAGGACAATGTTTCCGTTAAAGAAGAAAACTGTTTCCGTCCATGACTTGGATGGAATGTTAGATTTGTCCTTAGCAATTGGATAATTGAAAGGACAAAGTGTGTGTAATTAATAGTTAAAGGGGGAATAAACAAAAAATGAAAAAAAAAAGGGTAATTAAAAAAAAAAATCTAAAGGGCAAGTACAAGTTTTTCCCTTTGAACAGATTTTTAAAACCCGTTAAGTTATCGAATTAGGCAAATGTTACAAAGTGCCCCTGGGGTACAAGTTTGGGGCATAGGTTTAGGTTTCTTTAATTGCTTTAATTACATTTTTTATACTCATTTCAAGACCTTCTAATTCCGTGAAAAAAAAAATTAATAAAGACCTTCTAATAATGACATTGAAAATGTAAACTACTCCATTAAAAGAGGTGAACAATATTTTGATTGACAAAAATGACTAGGACTCTTCATATTCATCTTTCTTTTAATTGATAAAAACAAAAAGGAGGGAAAATGAAAAAAAAAATTGCCGCCATATCTTTTTCTGTTAGCGACAAATGGTCAATATATATAGCAGCCAACAAAACAGGAAAAAAAAAAAAAGCTCAATAGAGCCTACCAACCAATTGTTCTCAAGTCCGTTAAAAAGAAAATCAAGTGTTCTCATTATGTTCCTTTTCCTAAGGACATTACAAAAGTATGAACTTTTTCTTATGTTCATTTTTACATTTTTTTTTGAGTTATTTGGAAAGAATTTTTATATTATTTTACTGGATAAAGAGTTATTTTTTTGCTATTTTCACAAAAGAAGAAGAAAACCACTTCGAGCAACATAGGATTGAATCCTATATTTTGTGTGAAGTATTAGAAATTGTAGTTTCGGTCAATTTTTTTTTGTTATCTCACCCGAGTTTTATACGGTTATTATACAACTGTAAATTTTTTCCTTTCTTTTAGATGTTAAAAATTACAACTGTAATTTGTTATGCCGTCAAGCATTATTTTGTTTGGGAAACAAGTTCCGGGAACAACATGAGAAGAAAATAGTTGCCGTCAAGCATTTTCCTTATTTTTTAAAGTCTAAATATGAGATCAGGCTTCTGAACTTTAATTTTTATTTCCCAAATGCATACGCAAAAAATGCCATCGAACTGTACATACGGCTTCATTGCCTAAAGGCAATCACATGGGTTCGTGACAAATGTTACCCTTGCACAACTATATCCAACCCAATGCCTTTTCATATTCTCCAGTTAAGCATTCAACTACCTAATTTCCAAACAAAAATGAAGGTATTATTGTCATTAAGAAAAAGTATTACAAACATTTATGAATAGCTTAGAAAATAGTGATGAAAAGTAATATTTTTGTGAGTATCCATAAACACAGCTCATAAATTAGGTATATTAATTGCACTTAAAGCATTTAAAGAATCAAACTTGTGCCCCAAACTTATGCCCTAGGGGCACTTATTAGCGGAACCGATCAAATTAAGCTTGATCAACTATCTGCTTGGCTCGTTTGACTCATTTATCACCCCTAAACGGAACATTGATAAAATCATAGAACACTTAAGTCTATGTATTGTTGAACCGTTGAGTAGTTGCTTTCTCATGTCATTTTCATCACGATTGTATTATGATTGGGCTTATGAAATACTAATACTTTATCATGTTTTTTTGACTCGGAAAAACATTATTTAATATTTTATCATGGAGGAAATAATGTTTTCTATCAAAGTTTTCGAAAACATCCTAGATTCTCGGAATATCCTTTTATATTCCCAGATAATGTTTCCGTATCAAAATCTTTGAAATCGTCATAGATCCTCGGTAATTGATTTTTGCACCCCTACACTTTTAATTGACACATTTTAACCCTCACACTTTTAGTTGAGTGTCAACGTCCCTCTTCCGTTAGATAACCGTTGGAACTACATACAAAAAAATGGCCACATCATTTGCATATGATCCAATTTAACGACATGAAAATCCTTTTGTATTTAATTCCTCTTTATCCCCCACTTATAAGAAGTAAAACTTTTTCTTGTAATCGTTTTGTTTTTTCCGAATAAATATGAAATATTTATTTTGCAATTGCACAATTCGCACTTTTCTAATAACCTATTCATGTGAGTTTACTTTTTCAGTTTTAATAAAATCCCACAACCAATTAGTATAGTTTCAATTAAGTTCAATGAATATACTCCATTAATAAAATTATACACCCCAAAAAATTTTCCTCCCACCGATTAAGATAATCTTAATTATGTTAAAACTATTCAACATATTTAATGGTACATTGATAAATAATGGAACTCTTTCCTGTTCGTTTTAGCGTTTTGGATTTTGAATTTTAGGTTCTAATCATTATTTTATTTCTCTCAAATCATTACTTTCATTTTTCTTTATATATTTCTTCAATCATTATCCATATTTTCAACAATTATTCTATTTTTCTCTATTATTACCTATAAAACCAAAACCAAATCCAAAGTCTCAAAACCAACGGAGCATAAAGGTTATGAGCTTTTAAAGCATAAGTGTACCATAGAAAGTACATGGGCAAAATTAAAATTGTCACACCGAGGAAGATATGCAAATCTATATTTTCTTGAAACATTGTGTAGCTGTATAAAGTAATTCGTTGTTAACAAGAAGCTTATTATCGGTCATAATTAATTTTTAATTCAAATTATTCAAAAGTATTTTAAATGTGCGCAATTTAGCGCAATAAATCTTACCCATGGATGCTCCATAAAGGAATTTTAAAAATCCTATGTGAATTCATCCTACTGCTGCAACCATTTTGTGAAAAATTCTCGGTTCACACCGGAGACCTAATTCAGGTTCCCAAATTCTC
>BPLS01030120.1:64303-92044 GCA_019656275.1 Rhododendron kiyosumense | reverse complement strand
AAACGCCGGCAAGAAAAATGCCGTTAATGCCACATTTTCTTGTAGTGAAACCAATATGCCCATTCAAACAATATTCTTCAAGCCACGTCATACCTAAATACCCACCCATTCCAAAATGCATCAACCAGTTACAACCCTACATCCCTAAGTAAATTATTTCATTCACAATACAGGACACAAAAATGTCCAGGAAAAGCTTGAGTTCTCACCTTCGGTGCTTCATTTTTTTTTTTTTTGCTTTTTCTAGTTGTTCAAGCCCCAAGCTTATCAGGTTTTTCATCCTTTTTCAGAATATTGAACTGCTTTCTTTTCCAAATTATTGAATTGCTTTCTGAAAGGAAAAAAAATACACCAAATCAAATGTATACCACCTGTTCTGAAACACTTGGTGAAGCCGATAAACTAAATGAATTAACTCTAAAAAAATAAGTACCTAGTTAGGCTACCTACTCAACGCCGCAAGAAAACCCCTATTCTGAAACACTTGGTGCGCCACCTCCGGCTGTTGTTTCTGTTTCTGAAACTGAAAAAATAAAACCCAAAAAATCGAATCAGAAAATAAATTGTAGAGAGAGAGGATGGGGGGATTCTTACCCCAGAGAGAGAAGGAAGCCGAGGAGGGAGAGGAGGGGATCGGCAGCCTCGACGGTGGGTTCTTCACTGTAAACTTTAATCATCACCGAAGGCCTTATGGGCCTAGATGACGAAGTCGCCGTTGCCGGGGAAGGCGGTGGAGAGCTCGGTGGTGATGAAGGCTTCTGGGATGCTCCAGATGAAGGGGAAGAGAAGGAAGCCGAGGAAGCTCTGCGGCCACGACGGTGGGTTCTCTGCTGGCTTCGACGTATTGAGAGAGAGAGAGAGAGAGAGAGAGAGAGAGAGAGAGAGAGAGAGAAGATGTATATTGGAGGCTGAGATCGTTTCAAATTTGAACGAAGATACCTAGTTCTTTTCACCAAAATGCCATTTTAGTTATTAGCCCATGGATTGCACATTATTTACAAAACATGCCATCCAAAAGTTAGTTTGTGAGAGGGATAGAATTAGACCGTTGGATTTATTGAAATGGAGGGTTCAGATTTATTTGGAAAAGAATATTTTATTGAGAAAAACCCCTCCCTTGTTATATGGATGGGTAGTCCTTGGATAAAAGGTCAGGGGTACATTTAATTTCTGGTTGGAATATAGTTAAAGAATGCAAAATAAGAATTCAGAAGTTCCTCCAAAATTGATTTTCAAATTGTGGCTGTATCATGTTGATGATTAATTATATTAATTTTGACATAATAAAGTCTACTATGTGACTTCTAAACAACTACAGTAGAATGAAAAAACATGAAAAACGCAATACAAAAGCAGAAATAGGAATAGGAATTCCTAATTCTTACACGGATGAGACTGATCACATCTGATCAGTGACTTCTAAACAACTACAATGAAAAAAAAATGTAAGGATGCAATACAAAAGTAGAAATAGAACTCCCAAATTAATAACATTGCCCACAATACCTTATTACTGATGGGTCTTGAATCCCAAGGTAAACAGAGTTGCAAGTTTAACTCAGAGCCCAAGGGCTAACTTTTCGCCGGCTTTTTGTTGGTATTTTTTAAATTTTTTTACAAGATTACTTTTCTCTATATTGTTCGTCTTGGCAAAGGGAATAAAAAAATTATAAAAATATAACTAAAAAATGTTAAGTTCACTAAAAATAATGCTAAAGACAATGGAAACGTCTTTTTTAAAAGAGTATTTTTTAAGTGTTCTTCTAGCCATCTTTCGTAAAATAAAATTCAATTTTGGGCTTGATTATTATAGTCCTATTTTTCGATTCTATTTGTCAAGCTGAACAATATAACGTAAATTTTTTACTTATATCTAGTAAAAATTTGGAGTAAACAATACTAAAAAAAAGGATGTTAGAAATTTGAAAAAATGACAGTCAAAAAAGTATTTTGATAATTAATATTTTTTAAAAACATGCTTCTTAAAAAATGGCCAACCCACGGCCCACGGGACCCAGCCACAGGAGAATAGAGAGTAGAGACAGACAGCCCACCCCGCCTTTTATAAGTATTCTCCACGATCTACAACTTCTATTCTTCGATTCCCACTTCAGTTTTCTCTCTCCTAGACGTTTCGTCGAACTTCTCCAGAGCGAGCGAAACCCCCCCCCCCCCCAGCACAGCAATCGCCAATGTCTCTGCGACCCAATTCTCGCGCGGAGGTCCGGAAGAAGTCGTACAAACTCGGCGTCGACGGCGACGAAGCCCGGCGGCGGAGGGAGGACAATCTGGTGGAGATCAGAAAGAACAAGCGAGAGGACAATCTCTTGAAGAAGCGCAGGGAGGGTCTGAGTAATCATCATCCTCAGTCTCTCCAACTCTCTGATGCTTCTCAGTCCACCCCTGCCGCCATCGAGAAGAGGGTAATAATTCCCGTTTTGCCCTCGCTGAGAATTTCATATTTCAATTGCCCTGATCGAGGGGTTTGTTTTATTGAATTTGAATTGTGTATGGTTCTTATATATATAGAGTCACATAATCCTTGAGTAGGACCCTTCGCTTGCGAATTGCTTTCAATCCTCGCGCTCCGCTCACGCTGTCGTGATTTTGAGTAGGTTTGGAATGTTTTTGAAAGACGTTTTCGTGCTGGCGCTTGCGCTCGGGTTCCTGCTCGCGCTCACTCATGCACATTATGTGGTGTAGGTTTGGTTGATGAGAGAATTGGGGCCAAACTAGACGAGCCTACCCTAGCTGACTTTTTTGCAGTGTTCTAAAAGACTAGGCGGCTGATTAATCGGCGCCTAGGCGGTACCCGCTGCTGCGCCTAGGGTCCTAGGTAGTTGTCTAGGTGCCGGGCCGATTAATCGGTCGCTATGCGTGATTAATCGGTTAGGTGGGCTAGGCGCTAGGCATATTAGGCTGGGCTAGATGGCTAGGCAGAGTTAGTCGGGCAATTGGGCGGCTCGGCGGTGTAATTTTTTATTGGAGTGCCATATTTAATGTTTTGTTTTACATATGTTGTTATATTTTTTCTCAAAACTTAGGGAGGGGGTAGGAGAATATTTAAAAAAAGAAAAAGAAAATCCGCCTAATGTCTAGGCGCCGATTAATCGCTTAGGCGCTAGGCGGTGCTCGGCCGCCCGACTACTGCCTAGCGACTTTTGGAATACTGCTTCTTTGGTTTGTTTGGTTGATGTTTCTGGACTGAGTTTTGGAAAATATGTTCGATTTTATCTGTCTACTTAATTTGCAAAAGAATCCCCTTTCGAGAAAACTTTAAACATGTGTTGTACTTGTCAGAAGTCATAAAAACTAAAAGATGAATAAGCTATGAAGATGATGAGTATTTTTGTTCTTAAAAAAGGTTTCTGAAATGTTTTTTTACAGAAATGACACTGAAAACAAATATGGCACATTAACTTTGTTTTCCTCTATTCAATGCCAACCAATCATTATGGTTATTTTTTCAGTAGCTGCCGATCTGCTGCTACATCCTGCTTCTTCATTTTGCTGTTTCATGTATACTTAATGTTCTAAATATAGCCTGTTAACTTCAGTCAATAGGTTGAAGTTGTGTCTTCAGTCAATAGGTTGAAGTTGTACCTTTGTAAATTAATGATCACCCATCACAGTTTGGAAGTTAACTGGAGGCCTTAAGTGCTATTTAGTTTTTGTTTCGTTTTGAACTTGATGTGAGTAAAATCTTGCAATTCCTAATTGTTTGTAAAGCCTTTCAGACCCGGTTTCTTTTTCTCTTAATTTTGAGGCTAGCAATGGAGCATCTAGATGTCGCTCTAATATAAATTCATTTTGGTGAACTAATTATTGGGAGTGTGTGGTTGTAAACAACCAATGCTCAATTTTGCTTTAAATTCACCTTTAGTTGTTTACTATATCGTAACAGTTGGAAAGTATTCCTTTGATGGTGCAAGGAGTATGGTCTGAGGATCCTGGAGCGCAAGTTGAAGCAACCGCTCAGTTCAGAAAGCTATTATCAATTGGTAGGTGTGGAGTACTGGAAATGTTTATGATACTCAATAGACCTGTTTTAAGTATTGTGTTTTTTTTGGTTTGCTGTGTTCCCCAGAGCGCTGTCCTCCTATAGATGAAGTGATAAAAGCAGGTGTTGTGCCTCGATTTGTGGAGTTTCTTGGAAGGCATGATCTGCCTCAACTGCAAGTATGGAGTTTTTGCACTTCTAATTGTTTTCATCTGAACTGATAGTTCCACTTCCAATAGATTAAATTAATCTAGCACCATCTTGATAGCCCCCTTTTTTTTTTTTACTCAGTTTGAGGCAGCATGGGCTTTGACCAATGTTGCTTCCGGGACATCAGAGCATACTCGAGTTGTTATGGAATATGGCGCTGTCCCTAAATTTGTGCAACTTTTGAGCTCTGGTAGTGATGATGTCCGCGAGCAGGTAACTATTGCATATTTCTCTGACAACCCTGGGTGTCTCGGTTCATGTGACCTAGTTTGCTTAAATTTTTGGAGATCTTGTTGAAATTGTTCTCAAGTATATGACTGGCCTTTACTAACCATGCTGCAGAAGCGCTTTTCTGATTGAATTTTCCTGGATTCTCTATTTCACAAATTTAGATGTTTGGAATTTCCATTGTTCTTGGTAGCTTTCCTCTAAATGGAAATGTTGCCATTGGGGAGCTTGGATGCCTTCACGCCATTCTGCTTCATTCTTTTATTTTTCTTTTCCGCTAGCCTTTTCCGAATTTTATTACTAGTTCCCTAGGCTCCGTTCAGTTGTCGGGAATGTTGTGTGGGAAATTGGTTCCCAGGAAAAGTGAAGTGAGGTGATGTAAAATAAAATGAAATTTATTTTTCAGTGTGTGTTCTTTTGACAAGAAATCTTGCAGGAAAACAAGAATTCATTCCTTTCGGCAAAACCTATTTTGTAAGAAAGTGTTTCCCAGTGGGAAAGTTGAAGCTGTTGGTCCTACAACTTTCCTGGTAACTGAACATAGGAAAGTTGATTTTCCTGGCCTTTCCCATTCCTGTGCAACTGAACGGGGCCCTAGTTTCCAGAATCTTTTGCCACCTTTCTGTTTTTTAAATTCCAAGTACGCCAAGCACCTAATGGTTTCCCAATACAGGTCCATTAGTATTATTTTTGTTGTGAGGCTTGTGACTACTTATGAATTTGCATATCTCAACTTTTGTGTCTTACGAACAGGCAGTATGGGCTTTGGGTAATGTCGCTGGTGACTCTCCAAGTTGTAGAGACCTTGTTCTTAGTCACAGTGCGCTTATGCCTTTGCTAGCTCAGTTGAATGAACACTCAAAATTGTCTATGCTGAGAAATGCTACATGGACTTTGTCCAACTTCTGTCGGGGCAAGCCTCCAACACCATTTGAGCAGGTTGTAGTCATCCCAAAGTCTTTTTAAAAATAATCTTGCAGATTTTGTGGGTTATATATTCTAAGGATTTCTAATGCTGCGACTGGAATGAGTTGTGTATTTAGAGCTTGAGCTAGCTCTTTAATCAACTTGTTCATACTTGTTTATTCATTAATAACCCTATTCGAGCATGGGTTTGAAGTTCATTTCACAAATGAGCCTAGCTTGAACATGCTGATGATGAGTAACGATCAGTCTTGTTTATGTCAGAGATATATGCCTCCTTTGACTACTATCTAATTCTTTCAACATAATGTGCCTGTTTTTCTTTCTAGTTTGATATTTGACCTTGGAAGGTGAATATTGTATGCCGCAACGTGAAAAGAGGGCACACGTCATTAGACTTGTGTCCTTTTTTCAAGATCATGCGGCTTTTTATCCTTGACCTGTGATAGATATGTGCGTAATGTAGTAGAGATATTCCTATTTGTTCATGCCTTTGTCTAGCTTTTTCAAAGCCTTAGCAAACGTAGCATGTCGCTGAATTTCAACCTGTCAATCGGGGCTGATCTTGGCTCATGATTCAGGATTGAACATTTCGGCCTTGTTCGTTTGGGGGACTCAAAAACCCTAGGCACAGTCTCCAATAAATTTTCTCTATCTATCTATCTCTCTCCACTCATTACCCTCAAAAACCTCCCTCAAAACCCCCAAACGAACAAGGTTGTTCCTCACTGTGGTTATTCCAACAAACCAAAAGACTACGTAGGTGTCTGGACTTGTCTTGTGAGTTGTGACAATATCATGGAGCTTCTCGCAATGGAGTGGGCTTTCCCCCAAGTTGTAGAATGGTAACTCCACTTGTAATGCACATGCCAGTATGTTATTCTTGCGGATCAAACGGTAACAATACATATTTAGAGGGATTAGTATACCATTGCAGCCTCATTCCAGTTAGCCAATCGCTGCCCTAAAGGTTTGTTTTTGTCTCATTTTGGGGTCTCATGTTGGGGCTGATGATAATTGGCCCTTTGACTAGCTGCATTCAGGTGGAAAGTTAGCTTATGGTAATTGCTTCTTTTTGTTAATTGCCAGGTGAAACCTGCATTGCCAGTTCTTCGGCAACTTATCCACTTAAATGATGAAGAAGTTCTAACAGATGCTTGCTGGGCACTCTCTTATCTTTCGGACGGCCCAAATGAAAAAATTCAAGCTGTGATAGACGCAGGTGTCTGTCCACGACTGGTGGAGCTTCTTCTGTAAGTTCTTTTTTTTTTTCTTCTCTAAATAACATAAACTATGTTGTTGATTTTTTTAGTTCAGATTCCCCTTTCGTTTTATTGAATTAGTTGTCCAAAACAAATAATTCCTTCTTTTTGCAAATTACGAATAACATTTCCTTTTTTCTAGGGATGTACTTCTTCCTTGCTATTTTCTTTGTGATTGCTGGATCTTAAAGTTGTACTAACTAGAACTTGTTTTCCGCAAGTCATCCATCGTCAACGGTACTCATACCTGCTCTAAGGACAGTGGGAAACATCGTTACGGGTGATGATGGACAGACTCAGGTATTCATGATTTCTACACGTATCCAGTTATCGTCATTTTGATGCAATATTGTTTCTCTTGTTATTCATTGATTTCTGTATCAACACTACTAGCAGGTTACAAATACAGAAATATAATATTCACACGACCAATTACTAGATCTACTCGTTTATTACATTCCTAAATTATTCAAGATAGTGAATTTGTTTTTGGCAATCTAGTCAGTTACATTCAGCAGAGGCAGAACACTTCCTACTTTCTAGCAAAGGATTGTGATTCCATTTGTCTAACAAAGAGAAAATGTGGGTTTGTGATGTACACAAGTGATTGATACTTGGGGGAAAAGACGTTTCTTTCATTTCGCCAAAAAGTTGTTCCTGGGCCTATTATAACATCCAAGACCTCAACAACATCCTACCTCCGTGCAGCTGGACGACAACATCACCACGCATCCACAATGCTGCCTCTTCATGTGCCACCTTCATCTCCCTCTCTGGAATGCCTGAACTCGCTGGTTATAATGTAAAGATGAAAACTATCCTTTATATCCACCCGTTGAACCACTCGACACCATCTTCGCTTCCTGTATTGGACCATCCTCTAAATCAACCCAAGAAAACAACATCCCAAGAACTCCAAAACTTTTATGAGTTTATCATCTGCTCTGCTGTGCTGTGCTGAGGCCCCAATGAGGAACAATCTTTCAGTCTGGAACATTCAATTGCACTTCGTCAAGGTTTAGCCTCCAAATATAAGATGGGGAAAAATTTCAGTTTGACCCCATGCGGTTTGGGCTCACATTTGATTATCAGCACACAACCACCCTGTGGTTGTTGGACCAATGTGCACAGTTAGAGTTTCCATCTAATTTAACTGGAGGTGTAGTTCACACACCTCTGTCGAGAGTGAATATGAATACAACAACAATTATGATACAAAATACCCTAATCTATCTCCAAAATTCCACATGTGCCATCCATCTTCTTCCTCACTTCTCCCTCGTTTCCTCCATGCTCTCTCTCTCTCTCTCTCTCTCTCTCTCTCTCTCGTTCTTGAATCATGCCCATGGACAAATAAATAAATATCCATCTACAACAAAATGGGTCCTAATTCATACTAACTTGCAAAATGGGTCCTAATTACATGAGAAGAATTTTAAATGGACAAATACGAATTTGTGTATGTATAGCTGCATATATACTTATAGGCTTTTGTGTGTATATTGTTGTAAAGCTATATATGTATTGGGTTCCTAACACAACAGAACTTCTTTCTTTAACCAAATGTAGATCAACCCAAACCACTAAACTCCAATCCAAAATTCCAATGAAAAATCAAACCTCATCCTTATTGCCGATGTCGGCCACAACAACAATTGCCGATCATTGTCTTTGTCTTCTCTTTGCAGCTTATTCTCTCTCTCTCTCTCTCTCTCTCATCCTCAATCGCTAATGGAACCGAAATTGCATATCCCAATTGAAAATCTTACCCACATCGAAAACCCCCGTCTTTAATTTTTTTTTTTTTCCGGTCAAACGGAAATTCGAAAACCCCCGTCTTTAATTGTGCCTTAGTAAAAATAGAGTTCTTCCCTATTTATTTACATATATGTATGTGTATGTTATGACAAGTGGGTTGGTCAGAATATATGTAGAGATCAAGATAAGGTGATTCTGAACTGGGCACATGGATTTTGATGTTCTTGAATAGTGATTCAAGATTTGGCAACTAGACAATAAAATTGTCGCAGTTGCTGAATAGAGGAATACAAATTTGAATAGAAGCCAATGATTTGATTCAACCAAATTGATTTATCCATTCTGTTTTTCATTTGGGTAATCTGTTTCTGGCAGAACTGAAGTAAGTGTTTTTTTTATCAGAAATTCAGCCATCAAAGTTCACTGCAGCTCCCCCCCCCCCCCCCACACACTCTCTCTCTCTCTCTCTCTCTCTCTCATATTTATACACACACACACACCTGCGTGGTCATATTTTAAAAAGATCAAACCAATAAATTTGTTAAGAGAAGAGAGGGCCTGAGAGATTGAGAGGGAGAAGACAAGGGCATTAGAGTCCTTTTACACATTCTCTTTAGCAGAGTTCGGTTACTTGAATGAGCACTAGTATTCAAGTAATCTTATGTCCTCTCAAACTCCCGAAAAGCAGTGACCATGAAAATCTTTGGCCAATTCCTGCAACATCTTGCTGATTCAACCAATTTAAAACCGTTTAAAAACTTTGAAGTGCAAAAGCCATTCCTACCATCCTATTTACTAAAATCATTAGAATGCTACCCATTTTTGCTATCTCTGACAAACGCGAACTTTTCTACCCAAATTGAACAACCTTCCTCATGTTTGATCTAGCATGGAAATGCTTTTCTGCTATCCCTGCACTATTTGTATGTGTCTATTATGCGGTAATCAACATCATGCAGGTGCGCATATAACTGAGAAGGATAATTCAATGTTCGTCATAGAAACAAGTTACAAGTGTTCACATGTAAAATCTCCAGCTTCCCTTCTACCTTTTACATTTTATAATCAATCGTTATAAGTAAAGAGAAAGTAAACAAAGCCAAACTCTCAATTTCCAAGCAACGAGAAGTATACCTCATTTTATTTTGTCGGCAATCTCACGCTTTGCTTTAGAATTGTAAGTTATACAAACTGCCTCAAAGGGGGTGATGCTTTGAATGAAGGGTACGATGCTTTTTGTAAGCACAAACAAAAGGAACCTAAAATATTTGGATACTTGCGTGTGTGCCCGTGTGTCTCTCTGTCTCTCTCAAACTGATTTTCTTTTTTCTCGGAGTGAGATAATAGCTCCTTTATCTTTTGCAGTTTATAATAGATAACCATGTTCTCCCTGGTCTCTTCCAACTTCTCACAACAAACCACAAAAAGAGCATCAAGAAAGAAGCTTGCTGGACGATTTCAAACATCACTGCTGGCAATAGAAGTCAAATTCAGGTATTGGATTTCTTCACATATCTATTAATCAAACGGATGTTTATGTCTGCAAACTATACTTGACCCACTATGCAGAAATATTTATGTTGGTCAACCATGACTCACAGGGATTCATTGGTCGTAATGAGGGGTTGATATCCGCACCTTGCTTTATCTATGACCCATGGGTTCTTTTCCCCTTCTTATTTTGTCTTTATTTGAGATTGTTGTCCTAGATCGATGTGCTACTGGAAAAGAGCAGCTAGTCAGTTGCTTAAATTTTAATTTATTTTGCAGTCAAGGAGTGCAAGATAAGGAGAAGGTGAGTGAATGAGTCTTCAGTGACCTGAGCGATTTATGCTCGTTCTTTCTACCATTATTTTTAGATTTTCTTTTCACAATCAATTTGAATGATTTTTTTTTCTTTTTTCAGAATTTGCTCGTTTCAATTTTGAATACAATGTTTAAAAATACTTTTCAACTTTCGTTTAGTTCTATTTCTATGGGAATTTTTTTTTTGTTGGAAAATATTTCCCGTGTATAATTTGTAAACCACCTAGACAAGCACTTATTTTAGTTTTATGTTAAGAAAAGGAGTACTGTAGATGAATCGAACGGTACCTTTATCTTCGTAGTTATCTCAGAATGTTGATTTCAGAATTGAGTGGATCTACTCAAAGAGTTTAGGGAGCCTATCAGAAGAGGAGCACTGGAGATGAACCGAACAGAGCCTTTATCTTCGTAGTGATCTCAGAATGGCGATTTCAGAGTTGAGTGGAACTACTCACAGATAGTTTAGAGAGCCTGTCAGATGAGGGGCACAAAAGAACTCTTGTTATGTTTGTCCAGAGAAGTTATATATTTTGTTTTGCTTGACAATATCAAGCTAATTTCCAGTTCCCTTATTAAGTGACATGGTGGATTAGCAACACATTAGTAGCCATATTTATTTTTGTGCTTTCACTATAACAAGAAATGGTGGAAGCAGTTTCTGTTAAGCAGTACCATGAAATAGGCAACGGGTGATACATTGGGAACTGGGAAAAAAGAAACTTAGACTAAGCCCAGCGCACAATGCACATATACTTCTGCCTAAGCTAGTAGGAGAGTTGATTTTGGATTTGCCTTTTTATATTTCAAATCACATACTCTGTTTCATTCTTTTCTGTTTCTGGAACAGGCTGTTATTGAAGCCCATATCATCCTACCTTTGATTCAACTTCTACAGCAAGCAGAATTTGACATCAAGAAGGAGGCTGCCTGGGCTATCTCAAATGCTACCTCAGGAGGATCTCCCGAGCAGATTCGGTGTGCCTTCTATGTCTATTTCTGTATATAAGCAAATTATAGCTCCATTGGCTGTTAAGCTATGTTCATCATATATGGGCAGGCCTCAGGTTTGATCCCTTTTTTACTCATCAGTAGAATAGGAATCGGCAAATAAAGGCATTGGGTGAGGAATGAAAACCAACAATCAACTTCCCACTCTTGATGTCCCACGATTCTGCTAGTTTAGATAGACACTTTCCTCTTTTCTTTTTCCATTTCCCAACAAATTTAGGTCAAAATATTCAGTTGGTGCGAACTATAGTAGTGTTTTGCCATCTTCACTAGAAAAATACCTCAGGTAAGTAATCGAGAATGCCTTCCTGGTCAGTAGTTCTCATAGCTACTTAGCAGGCCCTTTCTTGTTAACAGCTCATTAGGTACACAGTTTCAGAAAGAAAGAAATACTACTGCTGCATTAGTTGACCCAATTAATCCCAAAGACTAAAATATCCCTACAAAAGATGAGAGATAGCGAAGATCCCCTAAATACATTTCACAAATGATAGATGTTACTCCCTCTGTCCCATAAAGTTTGGCACTTTCACTATTTTAGTCCTATGAAAAAATTGATTATATCTTTTAATTCGTAACATTTTTTATAAGCAATATGGATCTTGTTTGATAGATTTAAATTTGTTCTATTAAACAAAGTTCAAAAAATCGCCTAAAACATTATGAATTGAAAGATATATGCAATTTAAAAATGGCACGCATTCCTGAAAATGCCAAATTTTATGGGACGGAGAGAGTACTATGTAACAAGAAGTTAATCTTGTATGTTGAATTTCTTGTGATAATTGATGATTGCACTAGCCTTATTTTGCGTATAAAGGTTGCTGAATTAACACAATTCAGTTGGTCATTCCACTTATACGTAATGTAGTGCCAGAAGTGAAGATTGAGAGGAATAATTTGAAGTATAAGAAGAAGAATGATGAGAAGAGAAGCAAATGAAAGAAGAAAAGAGGATACAGATTCCAAATCAATATCTCAGTTTGGAATCATCATATCTATCTCTTCCATTACATATGTGCCTATTGTAGTGAAACCAAGTAAATGATAAATCAAATTTGGAGACAAGTAGGAAAAAGAAAAAGAAGTAATATCCTTAACTTTATCGACTTCCTAAATACTTGAGAGTTTCTCAAGTAGAATAGATTTTTAGTCTTCAATCGATCTTCATCAATCCCTTTCTTGTCCTCATTGTATGTCCACATATATGTGGCAAATAACTTATTGAGCCAAGGCATGCACTCATGTGTGCAATTGCACTCCTCGCAGATTTTTGGCGAGCCAAGGTTGCATCAAGCCACTATGTGATCTTCTAATCTGTCCGGACGCACGGATCGTGACTGTGTGCCTTGAGGGGCTTGAGAACATCTTGAAAGTGGGTGAGGCGGACAAGGAAGTCGGACTAAACAGCGGCATCAATTTATACGCACAAATGATTGATGAATGTGAAGGATTGGATAAGATCGAGAATCTCCAGACCCACGACAACCATGAGATCTATGAGAAGGCTGTGAAGATGTTAGAGAGATACTGGGCTGAGGAAGATGAGGAAGAACATCATGTCCAGGACGGAATAGATGGAAATCAACAAGGTTTTAATTTTGGAAATGCCCATCCCAACCTTCCAGCTGGCGGATTCAAATTTGGGTAGGGGGGAAGCTTTAGAGTCTGTTTTGCGGTTTTATTTTACAGGTCATCTTATTCCTTACGTTGTTTGAATGAGTTTTTGAAAGTTTGTTGTCCGGTTTCCTTGTCGCCTAAAGTCAGGTGTTTTTTTGGGTCTGGCAAAGGCTGAATGTGTTTATGGAATGCGTTCAAGTGTAAGGGTTTAACTTGTGATTTCATCTTGATTTGTATATTCTATGGTATTGTGAAGGTTATATCTGATGATTTACTCTGATGTGAACTGAAGATTTTACCTGGTACTTGGAGCCAATTTCTTCTATTCTGATGTGTAGTGGATTAAGTAGGAATCATGCAGTTTCAGCTGAAACACGATCGTGGTGACACTCAAGAAGGTCAAATTTCTGACTATAACCAGACTTTGGACATCAAATGGTGCAAGAGAAACTACCAAAACTGGATCTATTTGGTGGTGTTACTTTTCAGTTACTAAATTTACTATTAATCCTCTTCCTGTATTCAGCAATGGTACTGTTATTAGATGCCGAAGGCAAAATCATAACTTAAAATGCTTATGTAGCTTTACAGTCGAATTAAAATATGGCATTATCAAATCATATTTCATTCAGAGTGAAGAAATTGAGCCTAAAATGATAAATTCATCATTCTGAGTTGATTTTAGTATTCTATCTAAGTGGATGCACTATCTTTTGGCAAAAATTTGGTGATCCAAGGCTACCGTCATCTTGCAGTTGCGACTTCAGGGATTTTGACTAGTAGTGTTATTTTAATTTTCTGTAAAGTCACAATTAACATATCTATACTAAATAAACAAATGAATCTACTCTTCTCAAATCTTAAGCAAAAGAATACTTTTAGTAATAACCGTTCAAACAAAAACTAATTACATGAACTTTTACAATTGCCCTCAACGAGTTTTCGTATTCTGAAATCTTTGCATAATAAGCTCATTGTCAATGCTCCTCAATATATTGGATTCAATTTAATAACCAAGCCATCATTCATCAATTGATCTTTCTCATTCAAAAACACCCATAGGTATATATAGAGGAATTTTTCAAAGGTTTTTGCTTGGTCTTCAAGTCATAATCTGACAATTTGCAGAGTTGTGGCGGCTATGATGAACTAAAGCTGTGGAACTTGGCCATCAAGGTAAAATAAAGGCGGTGGAAATTGTACCGTACGGTAGATATGTGTCTACCGCGCAGTAGAGTTTGACTGCTCAGCAGGCTGAACTTCGAATGGCTGCCCCGGACACTCCAGAACTCGATTTTGGGCGTTCTTCGAACCGTTGGAAAGCTCGTTAAGTCTACTTTCTAACCCAAGTGGTTTGGATAAAAATAATTTTGTACATCAAAAGATATGACGATTTTACCCTCAGGTGGTCGAAAAAAAAGTCGTTTTAGGTAAAATCCTTGTATCTCCCTCATTTCAAATCGGATTAAGGCTCATTATATATCGATAAAAAGGGTTTTGGATGTACTAAAAGATGGTGGAATCTAACCATAAAAATAAGGAAGTTTGATTTATGAAAATTGGGCTGAAAGCAGATTAAACCGAAGACCATTGGTGCCACGCTGGCCAAAACACGTATTCACTCATTCTAAGTGTCACTTGGCACTCTCATACATAGTTCTATGGTGTTTCCTCATTATTTTGAGTACAGAGAGATTTGTTTGAAGCTTTCAAGGCACATTTTATTATTGGAAAGCTTATCGGTCACTTGTTCACGATTTTCGAAAGGTAGCACTCCAAAAGGTTTGGATCAATCCAAAGATTTTAAATCATGCTTTGTTTATCATCATTGGGGACTTAAAAGTTATCCAGAATTTCGAAATTGGGGTGTCTACAGAGGCATTATAACATTATTATTAATGTTGCACTAACCGGTAATTAGATAATCATATATTTTTAAATTTAAGCACACCAACGAATGTCAACTAAATCAATACAAAACTAAGCACCACCAGCCAGGGCTCTGCATTTAACAACATAAGTACAAATCTAAGCACCACCAGCTAGGGCGCTGCATTTAACAACATACGTACAAATCTAAGGATGACCAGCTAAGGCTATGCATAATAAGAGAATACTTACGGATTTGAAGCCTCCGTAGTGTGTATTAGACTAGTATATACTGGTCTTGCATCTCAATTTCTAATAAGCTTAATTGCTTAAACACAAATCAAGTGGAGAATAAAGAAAGCCCTAATATCACTATCACTACTCAACTGAACTTAATTAGAGAGAGTCTCACTTCTCATAAGCAATATTAAATTACAAACTTCAACATTTAAGCAATATAAAATCACCAACAAACCAACTGTTGAAACTTTAAAGCTCTGATAAAAAAAAAAACCTCGAAGTCTCGAACACAGTGCCCTTCCCCCTTCGTTTGGTGAAAGTGATATCACCAACAGACTAGGTCTTCAATTTCAGGGCAAAACGTGAGAGAATTGTCCGTCCATTCGTTCATTTGAATCGTTCATTTGTTTGTTCTTCGTTTATTATTATTTTTTGTTTTGTGCAAAACGTGAGACGGTGAGACTGGGAGAGAAGGGTTTGAATTAAAAGGACCATTTAGATCTCTTATTTACAAAAATGCCACTGAGCATTTTTTGGGCCCTTACTGGATCCGTGTGGGCCACAACCAGTTTTAACTTGGAATGAGCCTTTTTTCCCTTCTATTGGGCCAAAAAAGACTTCTACTCAAAAATTATATGTTAGTACTGTAGTTGTCAGGAAAGAGTTGTGAAAGTCTTCGCATATAATAGAAAGTTTGATAATTGGTATAGTACTGTAGTTGTTAGGAGTGATTATTAGGTTGCCACCAATTATATACTATGATGTAATGAATGGTTTATGTCTTTGTACTGATAACCTCTCCCACGTCTATAAAAGGGAGGGCTTCCGCCATTGTAAAAACCAAATTAGTGGAAAGTCAGTTGAAGTAATAAATGCCTTGTTCTCTTTAGAATTTAAAAATCATTTTTCAAAAAATTCACCCTAGATTCCCCCTACTCCCAACTTTTCTCTCTCTATCTCTCACCACTTATTATCCCTACTATTTTTCAAAAAAAATTTCAAACACTAAACCAAACAAAGCAAAAATCAGTGTCTTCCTAAAATATCTTGTGTCTTATATTCACGCTCTTTGATCCTAACCTACTTAGTGTTTGTACCCACTTAGTGTCTGTAAATTTGGTATCAAAGCCATGTTTTCCATTCTAGCTTAAACCCCTTCTGAGAACTTCTTTTCCAAAACTACTTCAAATCTTTTCTAAAAAGCAAAAGCTTGAAGTGTATACTCTGTGGTTGCCTTCTAAGGATCCTTCACATTAGAAACTTCACTAACTATTTTGGTTAAAAGAATTTTGTATCAGTGGGTTAAAGTATATACCTTGAGACTTTGGCCTTTGTGTTGGCAGTTTGTCTCGGTTTATCTACCCTAGTATACAGAATTTTATTAATTAAAATTGGTTGAAGATCTTTTACATTGAAAAAGAAAAAGACTTGTTGTACTAAGGGAAAGGAGAACCCATATCTTTTCTTAAAAATGGATCATTTGTTTTTTACTTATTCCTCTGCCACCTCGTCCCTTGTTCCTTCACGTTCCTCTAATAGAAATTCCTCCACTTCTTCTCCCAATCTAGAGTACTTGTATGAGTTTGAATATCTTCCTGATGACAGTAAGGTCCCCCTTACTGATCTTCCTTTCTTAAATCCCTATAATGCTTTTGTCCGTCCCCAAACCTCTGTAAAAAAATCTGTAACCCAATTTTTTTCCACAAAACGACCAACCTCTGTAAAAGAGTATGTGCAAGCAGTGGCAGATCCAGAAATCTCATACAGATGGGTCACCACTCGAGTATAAAGTTGATAAAAAATTCTCATAATCTAATATAACGAGAACATGCATTCAGAAAAAAATTATAACGAAAACAGAAAATGTTAACCATTCTTTATAGAGTACAAAACTTTGAACTTAGACATACTGCCCCGTTCCGGAACGCGAAATAAGTACTTATTTTTTAAGAAGACAATTTCAAACTTAAAAATGATAGGTTTATTGAAATCTAAAAATATGCAATATGGATCTTGTTTGAAAGATCTCATCGAGAACTTTAATACGGTGCAAAAAAAATTAAAAATTTATTTTTCATTTAAATTATTTTTGAGTTTGAAAATGTGAAATAAGTATATATTTTTTAAGAAGGTGTTCTGGAACGGGCTCACATTTGGGAAAAATTTTTCAGTGCCGAGCGGGTACCAAGTGGTGCCCGCTCGGCCATCCGAGCTGTCCATTACGTGTATGGACGGCTCAGATTTGGAGAGAGAAGAGGAGAGAGAAAGTGTTAGGATGAGAGGAGAGAGTGTGTTTTAATCCGAGCCGTCCAAAAATGCATCGGACGGCTCGGGTGCGCCGAGCGGGTGCCACGTCGGCAATACCCGCTCAGCACTGAAAAATTCCTCCACATTTGGACTAGTATTTTGTAGTATTTTAATACTTTTATTTGCTGGATGTGTAGAATTGTGTCCATTGGCATTGGGGTATTGCTCTACCTAAGCAATCGCAGGGGTTCGACTCCCAAGAGCCCCAAGGATTTTTTTCAATTTCAACGTTTCAGCATCATCAAAATAAAAGGAAAAAAAGCAACAGACCTTGCTAGGTGTCGAACTCGCGAGACAACAAGAAGCCTTTACTGCTGGAACAAGACGCCTCACGCTTTATATTTTCGGAACTTGTATATATATTACTTAAGTTTTTCGGTTCAAAAAAAATATCCCAATAGTTTCAGCTTTTCAGGTGGGTCACGTGACCCACCTGTGCCTTAATTGAATCCGCCCCTATGTGCAAGCTTCTAAATTTGACCAGTGTTTCATCGCAGCCAGAAGCTGAACAACTCCTACCTTTGGAAATCCCCGTTGACTTGCCTCATCTTTGGCAACAACCAGGATTTACCCACCTTCATTTTGGAGCAATCCGCCTGGCTGTTACTTTCCATGGGCGAAAAGGTTTGCCTGTTACTTCCAGACTTGCTCTGGTTGATACCAGGTTTCTATAGTATCAGAACGCATGCATCGCTATAGTCCAAACCACTCTAAATGCTGGAACTGTTATCTTCACCTTTTACCCCAATTTTAACATGCCATTAGCAAATCCTCATTTGCTATCCGCTTTGAAAGTACAAGTTCAAATTGGTGGTGCCTCCCAAATTTTCACCACATACGCAGCAACCCTTCACTACCAAATGGCCTATCGCCTCCAAAATCATGCTTTTGACATGTCCCTACCTTCCTCCACAGATGAAGCTCTTTTCCTGACTGTTAATGCCCCTCACCAAGCTTCCTGTGTCCATGTTCCTCGTCAAATTTCCCGTCCAGAACTTCTCAAGCTACTCCCAGAATCTTGGGTCACAGATTATGAGAAAAACCAACAAAAGCCCATACCAGTTCAAACCTCAAATTCCACTTTCATCCCAAAACCTGATGGTACAGTGGAGATCTCATTTCCAAAAGACACCTCTGCCTCATCGTTAACCCATCCTGTCATTTTCCTTTCGAGAATTGATATGTTTGTTGATGGTTCTCGACCTGGTCCTCCAATTCAATATTTTCAACCCAATGGTCTTCCAGTCTACTATTTTAAAAACCCAGAAACAGGTCATTGTTACTTTGATGCTTGTGACTGTGATGACTGTCTAGAAGAAAGTCTTCTTTTAGACGATGAAGGCGACTTTGAAGATGAACCATGTCCACCATGTAAATCTCCACCTTCCCCTCAACCTCTATCTGATGATGGTTCGTCCAGTCAACCAAGTGGATGTTTCGTGTTTACTTCATCCTCCTACTGGACTGAATCAGATTTTCCTCCTTTGGAATTCCATAATTCCCAAGAGAGGACAACTCACCGACATAAAATTCCAGACCTTACTACCATTCTCCCTGATGGTAGCACTAAGGCGGTGTCAGCAGAAGAAGCAGCGATAAATTGGCAATCTACAAATTCTCTAGCTCAAAATCAAATTCTCCAGAGAATTACTAACTCTCAGAAAAATTTGGAGAATGTCGTTCATAAGAAGTTATCAACTTTGGAACTTCTTATCAGAGATTTGCAGCAGAAAATTCAAACTGTTCACCAGGAACTTCTCCAGATGGTCTATGCCAACCAAGGATTTTCAGCAGCTTTTTACCAAAAAGATGCTGAAATGAAGCATCTCAAGAACCAGCTTCATTCCCTCCAAGCTCAGCAGTATTCTCAACAGAAAAGCTCGTTTGACATGTTTACATCTTCCTCTCAACAAAGTTTGTTTGGGTATCCTCAAATGTCTCAACCCTTACCTATACCTCCTACTTCAGGGTTTGGTGAGTCCAATAACTTTGGAAGCTCATCAGCTTTTCTTCCTTCACCAAAAAGACCATCTCCACCAAAACTTCCTTTCCCAAAGCCCCAGATAAAACCTATCCAACCAAACCAACCTCTCATAATTCCGTCTCCATCATCCACTTCTACCTCTACCATTACCTCTACTCCAACCACCTCCACTCCTCTTAACCCATCTGATCCAAACTCCAAGTCACCTCAGTTAATGGTCCAATCAACTTCTAACCCTTCTAAAAATCCAATCTCCTATATACCTTAGCCACTATACCTGAAACCCCATCTCCTGAACCAACCATTGAGTTTGATTCGGATACTGAATCCACAAACTCTATGCCAATTCCTCATATTTTCATGATGAACCCAGAAAACCCAGAGAAAAATGTTGAAGATCCTATCATTGAAGAAGGTCCTGAGTTTGACACACCTTCAAAAATTCCAACCTTTGATTCCTTCTCACATTCCAATATCCATACCCAAGGTTTCTCCTTTGATACCATACCCCCATCAAAATGGTTGGATAAGCTCTATGAGATTCATGCTTGGTGCACTGCCGCTATGCTTTCCCCAAATGCTACACTAAGTATTGTCCTTACTAAGTGCACAGCAAAGTTCCTTGGCTGTCTCTGTCAATGGTACTTAGCTCTTGGTGAGTACCGACAGCTGCAGCTGAAACAACTTCCAACCCTTGATCAATTCATTTCAGTGCAGCATACTGAGTTTCTTGGAGACCATGACAATACTAAAGAATTTGTTCGAGAAAAATATCTCAGCATGAAGTGTTGTTCATTCAAAAGAAAAGACTTGGAGATTCATTATAATCGCATGTCACACCCCATCCTGGAAAACGCCACGCTAAAATTATTTTCCGAATGGGATGGACTCACACCTTGGCCTTGCTCAAATAGTAAATAAAAATACCAGCCAAGTGTCCAACTTATAAATAAAAAAAAACTAAACTTGCATATATATGGAAATAACTGTTATACAAGACGTGCCCACAGGTATTTACAGTATATACAAGCTCCAAAAATAGGCACATAATCAAAAGAGTCAAAAAGCTAGACTACTATATACACCACTTCCGTCTAGACTTTGCAGTGGACCAGCGTGCCGTCACGCACTTGAAAAGAAATCACTGTGGGGGTGTGAGCTATCAACATGCTCAGTGAATGTCCTTATCTATAATAAGAGAAGCAATAAAGACAAGTGCTATCAAACAATTAAACAAGAATATTCAGCCCCACAATAACGTTCATTATGTGATACTCATAATGCCACTAAGGCAATAGTCATCACGCCACTAAGGCAATACACAATAACGACACTAAGGCCATATTATAACGCCACTAAGGCTACGATCATATTCTCGCTTAGGAGCTCAAGCCAAATATTAACCATTTCAATACAAAAAAATAATTCTACACCGTGTCTCATCTTCCACTATTAAAAAATAAGAACACCCACCTCGAGGTCCAGTCAAAAAGGAACCAACACGAGCTTACTCCCTACGTGGAGCCACGACACTCGTCGCTACTTCCGAACCTGACGAGTAACACATTAATCCACTCATGTCAGTATTAATATTGAGATTCTCGTAAAAAGAAAGGATTGCAACCATCATTCTCTAATACTCTTTCTTTCACTAGGTATAGCAATTGATTTCTAGTTTCCGAAGCAAATCCTGTCAGATTGAGATGCAATTCAGCTCTTAGCATTTATTTACAGCAGATTTACAGCATACACAGAGTTTTTTTTTCCAGCAACTGTATATCCAGTTTCAGCACTTGCGCAATTATTTAGCATTTCGGCTCATATCCAAGGAAATTTAGCATTTAACATACACTTACAACAGCTTTGGAGGTTATTTCCAGCAACAACAATTAGTTTCTTACATTAAAAATCAGAGCAGACTAACCTTAAGATCAGGTTTGACATGTCCAGAAACATAAGTGAAGGCCTTTTGCATTACAAGTCCCCACTAAAGGTGTTAACAAACTATGAGCAAGATAAGTTAATGACCATTCCGCATGGGATAATTTTTCCACAGCAGCCATTGACAAGCAGCAACAGCAAAACAACGACAACAACACTGCCTAATTCGTTCCTTTCTTTTTCCCTTAATTCTCGTTGTTAACCAATTTAATCAATATTCATCATTTCTAACCCCAAAATCAAATCTTCCATAATCAATAAAAAGAGAGATTAAGAATACTTGCAATCACAACTATCAATTTCAGCAGAGAAAAGAAACAAAAAATAATCCTAGTTAGGAGTACTTAGAACCAACTGATTCTCAAAATTCCAAAATCACTCAATTCAACACAAGATACGTTCACTGATCAATAAGCAAAAGAGGCTGAGAGTTACAGATTAAGATTAGAAGTTCCATTAGCGATAACCCTCTCTTCCCCGTTCCCTCTCTCCTGCGCCCTCTTTCTTCTCCTGAACGTTTCTTTCCTTTTTTTTTTTTCCTTCCGTTTGTTCTCTTTTTTTTTTTCTTTGGGTTTTGTTTCTTTCCTTTGCCTATATACATACACACCCACATGCACACTAGCACTTCCATCTCCTTACATGTGCACACACAGCACATCAAACCCATTTTTTTACAACCACCCCCTCTTAGTTTAGGAAAAATCACTTTTAAACCGTCACACACAAATAAAATAAACATAACTTTTTTTTTGTTCTACTTCCTTTAATAGGTGCTGGGTCTCATATCGCATGTCTTAGCGATTTTATCTCCTCAACGGCATGGATGATGTCAACCTAAAGCAAGCTTTTCTTAATTCCCTTCCTGAACCATTGGGAAATGAGACAACAAGGCTCTTTCAGACAAAAGGATTGACGCTGAATGCCACATCCCTTGGTGGTATTTATTAGCACTCTTTGATTGCCTTGGAAAAGTTGTGCGATCATCAGAAATTCCTCAGAACTCTTGAAGAACAGGAAAACTCGTCCAGACCTATCTATAAAGTGCAAAGACAAGAAGTGCACTTGTCGCCCTTCATATCGGAAGTCCAAACACTTTCAGAAATGGAAGTTCCGATCCCCTGGCAAGTTTTCAAAGTTTCCAAAATTTTGCAAGTTCTGATGCCGAAAAAAATGGAAATTTTTCAAGAAGAAAAAATTCAGAGGGCAGCGAAAGTCTGATCGCTATTACATATGCGGAAAGAAAGTGCACTATGCAAAACAGTGTCCCAATAAAGCAGCAAGAGATAAAATGGTGAGCTCTTTGGCTCTCATTGATGATGATCTTGGGGATGCTGATGTTGAATCACTATTCTCTATTGATGAGGAAGCAACAGATCAAGCAGTCATTGCTTTCACGTTTGATGACTCTTCCTCAGAATCAGATGACTCTTCTGACTCATTCTCTTATGAAATCCAAACCTTTGGATTCTCAAACATCATGCTGGCTCAACCTTTAGCCAGGGTCAAACTCTTGCTTGGAAAATATGAGAAACCCATACCAATTATCGCCTTCTTTGATACTGGTGCAGCAGCCTCCATTCTCAACCCAGTAATTCTCCTCAGATCCTATTGGCAGTCGTGTTTCAGACCCTTTACAGCAGCCAATGGAGAAACATTTGTCATCACTCTGATCAGTAAGCCTATTACCATCCAACTCTTCCCTGGATACACCATAAAACATCAAGTTTATGGTTCTGATCTCCCAGGAAAAGATTTATTGTTAGGCTTTGATATCCTCCAAAATTTCAGCAAAGTCTCCTGGCTCAAGAAAGGATTGAAATACAAAAATTACCTGTTACCCTAGACCACTCAGCCCAATCTCTTTTCCATAGAAAATTTCTCCACCATCAAAGAAGCCATAATCCAAGCTTCTTGTGCTGAATCCCATTCTCAGTTTCTCACCAAATGCTCCAACCCACTTTGAAAAAATCTAGAGTTCTTTATTTCTCTTCCCTTTAAGAAAAATGAAGACATCAACCCCACCAAAGCTACCCATCATGGAATGAACCGGGAACACTACTGGCTTGCTCTACAGGAGCTCCAGCAACTCCAGTCAGAAGGTTTAATTGAGCTCATAACCTCTCAGTGGGCATGTGAAGCATTTTATGTCAACAAAAGAACAGAGCAGATAAGAGGAAAGCTCCGCCTGGTTATCAATTACCAGCCTCTTAATCATTTTCTGCAGGATAACAAATTTCCTCTTCCTCGGTGAAGTGTTCTTTTTGCAAACTTGCCTAAAGCTCAAATTTTCTCAAAGTTTGACTTGAAAGCAGGTTTCTGGCAGCTGGGCATCCATCCAGATGATCGCCCCAAAACTGGCTTTTGCATTCCAGATCACCACTTCCAATGGTCAGTCATGCCTTTTGGATTAAAAACAGTCCCATCTTTGTTTCAAAAGGCCATGATTCGGATATTTGCTCCCATTCTGTCTTCAGCCCTCATCTACATTGATGACATCCTCCTTTTCTCCTCAGATATTGAGTCTCATGCTGTTTTACTACAATCTTTTCACTCCCTAGTCCAAACCCATGGTATTATGCTCTCAGAGAAAAAGATACTTCTTGCTCAACCAGAAATTGATTTTTTAGGGATGCATATCTCTAAAGGTCAATATCTCCTCCAGCCCCATATAGCCTCTCAACTTGACCATTTTCCAGATGAAAATCTCAAAGTCAAACAAGTTCAATAGTTCCTTGGGATTGTTAACTATATGGCTGATTTCATCCCCAACCTTGCCCAATACCGTACACTTCTTTCAGCTCTACTAAAGAAAAACCCTACTCCTTGGTCAACTCATTGTACAAAAATTCTCACAGACCTCAAAACCATATTCAAAACCCTTCCTCCATTAACCATACCTTCGGATGAGAAAAGAGTTCTTCAGACAGATGCCTCTGATCTATATTGGGGAGCAGTTCTTTTGGAAGAAAATTTAGAATAGAAGCGCAGAATTTGTGGATACAAGAGTGGTGCTTTCTCTCCAGCAGAACTTCATTACCACTCTACTTACAAAGAAATTTTGGCAATCAAAAGGAGCATTGAGAAGTTTGAATTTCATCTAATCGGTCATTATTTTCTAATTAAGACTGATATGATGAGTTTCCCCAGCATGCTCAAGTTCAAACAGAAGCACCTTTCAAAGGCACAGTTACTCAAATGGGCAAATTGGTTTTCTAATTGGAGTTTTGATGCTGTCCACATAAAAGGAAAAACCAATGTCCTCCCAGATTTTCTGTACAGGCTCAGAAAAGAAATCAACCAATTTTCCAAAATAAAAATCCATTCGTTTGTCCCTGGTTGTTTTCCCATGATTTCCTGTTTCCACCCAGTTAATCTTCCTATCCACCTTCAGTGTCATCTTTTGGAGTTAACTCTTCTTTCTAGGTGTGTTCAAATGTGTCAAAACCTTCAACATCTCTGTATTTTCATATATGGTCTTGATGAAGGTCCCATAAAAGGTCTACCTTTTCATCCTTTCTATCTTTTTCTCACACAGTTTGAAGTGTCTTACCATAATGTCTTTTATTTCAAAAAAGAGGCATACCTCCTCTTTTGGTGTTTAGTTGACGTGTATACTATAAGTGTTAGTTTCAATAAATCAGCAGTGTTGGTTTATCTAGCACAAGCAGCGTTTAATCAAGTCCATCCTCTAGAAGATTTCTTTTTGAAATTTCTCTTACTTTTTGGAAGCATACCCTACTGGCAGCAGAAGATCAGACAAGTTCCCACCAGTCCAGACGAAGACCTCCAATTTGCTTTTTGGACAAGTACCAACAACAGATGTCTTTCTAATCCAGATGGTTCTATCAATTGGCAAAAGGAGTATCACACTATATTCCTTTCTTCATATCAAGAGTCTTCGAGCATTGAGATCCACAGTGGAAATTACCTGGTCATGACTCAAACGATGTGTTCACTCAATGGATTAACACCTGTAGAAGTACCCTCATCTCTCCTCCATTATGAATCTGCAAACTGGAAATTCAATGATACTTATCCGGAAGAATGACGCCAAAATATTCTCTATCTTTTGGAACAGTATCACTTGACTGAAGACTATTCTGGAAGCAGTGGTTCGGATAAACCTGAATAACTTTCCTGTGTTCAGGCCAGCAGTCTCTTTTGTAAAATAAAGTGTAATAGTATTATCCTCTTTTCCGGGGAGGGTGAAATTATATGTTAGTACTATAGTTGTCAGGAAAGAGTTGTGAAAGTCTTCGTGTATAATAGTAAGTTTGATAATTGGTATAGTACTGTAGTTGTCAGGAGTGATTATTAGGTTGCCACCAATTATATACTATGATGTAATGAATGATGTATGTCTTTGTATTGATAACCTCTCCCATGTCTATAAAAGGGAGGGCTTCCGCCATTGTAAAAACCAAGTTAGTAGAAAGTCAGTTGAAGTAATAAAATCAGTGTCTTCCTAAAATATCATGTGTCTTATATTCACGCTCTTTGATCCTAACCTACTTAGTGTTTGTACCCACTTAGTGTCTATAAATTTGAAACCCAAAGAGAAAAATTAGTAGGAAAAATGACGGCTCATGACGTGTTTTGATAATTAATACCTTTAAAGGACATGCTAAGAACATTTGTTAATGAACAAAATATCATTGGTGGGTATTAATTATCAAAACACGTACTTGGCTATCATTTTCCCAAAAATTAGTAGGGTGCCCCTAAAATTTGGCCTTTTTGGGATGTCCAAAGCCTAGACCTCTTGAGCCTTGGGGTTGGGCCGGCCTTGATAGCAAAGAAAGGTTCATAAGAGGCTATAACTTATAACGCACACATTCGGGTTTTGATAAACAAAGGGTGGCTGAGTGGCTTAACTCCTTTTATTTCCTGAACGGCTCATTCAGATTGGAGACAAGTACGAAGCCTTTGTTTATTATCTATATTTTTAATCATTACTTTCATTTCTCTCTCCACTCATTACCTTTATATTCAATCATTAATCTCATTTTTCTCTCTATTTCTCTTCACTCATTACTCCTATCCAGCTATCCCCAATTATTATCCTATTTTCTCTCCTCACTCATTATCCAAAAATTTTCCAAACCCACAATCGAACAAGGCTAACAGTACATGTTCTAGCTTGCCTCATGTGTCCAACATTGAATGAAGTAAATAATAAAAAAAAAACAGATACGAAAATTTCTAAACTTTAAGGTATCATATTCTACTCTAGAGAGTGAATTGGGCCTACTATGAACTTTTTAAAATGAACTTTGACACCTTACAAAATTTATAGGTGAACTTATGGGCTTATGGAATTTATATAATAGACCTGAGACCAATTTTTTATATTTTATTTATGAAAAGCTATTATTATTTATGTTTAAAATCGAGAGCATGATGGCGAGGTTGGTAAACCCACGTTTTTAGGGTTTGGCTTGCTAGTTTAGTGTAGAAGAGGGAGTAGAGAGAGAGATGTGGATGCCAAGGAGGAGGAATGTGTCTACTCTTTTTTAAGACTCCAAAATAAGAATAGCCGTAGATCCTCTTGACTAATTATATTTAGCGTTATAGTTTGGCTTAAAATTTATTAAAATCACACTAGACTCCCCCTAAAAAACAAGGTTTTCTAAATATTTGTTTTCGAATTACGGGTGGCAAGGTGCCTTGTGTTTTTCTCGCTTTACGCTAGTTAGATGATTCATTTTGCTTTGTCCAAAATATTTATAATAAACTTTATAAGTGCCATTGGCTTTAATTTTATTAATAGAATCATACTATACATTTGTTGACAAAAAAAGTGAGTCTACGTCAGTTCGTTGGTATGTGTAAAAAATGTTGGGAGTCTAATCCGCCTGAGGTCTACCCATGTGCGCGGGTCCAATTCATTAGGGAGTATTTATGGAGTCCACACAACATCAGATGAACCCAATATACATAGAATGACTCATATTCAGTTAAAAGGCTAAGACTTATAACTGGTGAGCCATTCAATTGTATATTAAGGTCTCACAATTTTTCTATTTATTTGATGTGAAACTCAACCATTCACACATATTCCTAACAAAAAAGATACTTTCTTTTATTATTATCTCTATACTATAGAAACAAATCCAAAAACATCATTGACTAAAATATTGAAGGTTTTCTAGCTTGCAAACGTTTGACTACCCAAAAATCGATCATCAATTAATAGATCAGTGGATTCTAATTTAAGGGTTGCTAGCAGCTACCTTCTGTATTTTATTTTTTTGTTGAGAATTAAAAGGATTGTTAATAATTAATACAATAAATACGAGTAGCAGTAGCTGCAATACCATAAATAAATAGGTCCACCTTCCCCCCACCAATTCTCACACTTGGGTAGTAAGTAAGTAGTTAATGTTTACTCCTTCCAACCACCTCTTCTATTTCGGCCTTAAATACTCCAACCGTATACTTAAACTAAATTACCCACATTTCTTCATTCAAATTACAATATTGCTTTCAATTTTCAGTAACTAGTTCTTGTTCCCCTTTCCCCGGCCCCCTGAAATCAATAAAAGAATATATCGTAATTATATATATATATATAGTGTGTGTAT
>BPLS01030120.1:53272-64293 GCA_019656275.1 Rhododendron kiyosumense | reverse complement strand
ATCTCTCTCTCTCTCTCTCTCTCTCTCTCTCTCTCTCTCTCTCTCTCTCTCGATCGATAGTCTATATATTGAGGCGTGTGAATCCACATTTTATTCCCGTTGTTCATAGCCCGATATTTGTGGAGACGAATTCGACAAAATTTTTTAAAATATAAAAAAATAAGCAAAACCAAACACACCTGTATGCCATATTCAAGGCTATTTTAAGCAAATACGATATCAAAACCAAACGGCGGACCCTTTTAGTATTCCGGATGGGGATAAACAAGTACAATAATGGGGATTGGGGAGACCAGTATTAGCTTAGCTAGTGGCCAAAAAAAAATCTCCATTTTAGTATTAATTACTACTTTCTTCATATCTGATGATCTCTTTTATCGATTGAAAAATAAAAAACATTAGCTTAGCTAGTGGCTAGTGACCCCCTCCAAACTTTTTCTCCCTCCTCATGATCACCAAGCAGGTCAACAATAATCTTCCTTTTTTATTTCAATAATTTTTATCCACTTTAACGAAACAAGTTATGATCAGTAATTTAATGCAACCCATTAATTATCCCGTACATTCAACATATTTACAATTTTCAAACTTAAAAAAAATGTATTTACGAAAATAATTTTTTGATTTTTTTATTTAGTTAGGATCTATCAAATAAGATTCATGTTGCACAAAAAAAAATATTTTAATAAGACAATTATTTTTAAGCTTAAAAATTGTAAATAAATACTTATTTTTTTAGAACTCTTAGCGGAACACAACTCTTGCGATTTTAAAATAATTCCAAACAGTAGCTACACTGCAACCCAAGGAGTTTTGGCCAAATGGGCTTAAGAAAGTAATATGTATTTGTTTTTTTATGAGGTCGCATATTCAAATCTCACGAAGGCTTAATATTCCAAACCTAAGTGTGCCCGGTCGTTAACTTCAGGACCCTAACATTTGTTGAGATGTTGCAAGCTGACCCGAATATCCGTTAATAAAAAAAAATGTACCTCCACTGCACCTTCCATTATCTCTACAAGTATATAAAAGCAATATTGACTACATCTACAGGAAATATAGGTAGATACGTAAACGAAATGCAAAATAGGGAACATTATTTTGAAATCCCATCTTCATGAAAAGTACTACATAAGGTGAAATTATACAATAGTCTGGGAGTACCGCCACGTGGTACTCTGGACCACTTTACAATCACACATTCTGGTGGGGCTTACCACTAAGTGTATGGACCACACAAGAATGTGTGGTTGTAAAATGGTCTGAAATAGTGGAATACTACGTGGTAGTACTCTCAGACTATTGTATAATTACTTGTGCATAAGAATGTCTATGAAGACCACAACGGTTAAGATAACAAAAAGCTCTAGAAAGTTAATTGCATCATCGATCATTCTGAAGTTATTCAAAATTCAATGAGAAAAACCATACAACTAATAAAAAAATAGGTATTTGAAATTAAACTGTAAACAAGCTTCAAATGTATATATAGAGTACTATAAATCGCATCAATAAGGTTTAAGTTGTCCATGCATGTCGCATCAATAAGGTTTAAATTTTCCACATAAGTCCAATTATGAATAACACTTTAATTTTGGAAAACAAAAGAAAAAACCGTGAATGTGCATTCGGAAAACGTGATCACATGCCTTAATTGTGGTGGTCTCATTTCGCTAAGGTTCTTATTTTTTAAATACTTATTTTTCATTTCACAAAATATGTCATTCTCTTACAATATATTACCTTTAATTTAAAAAATAAATATTTTTTTTAGTGGAATACATCATATTAGAGATGTAATAGATTACAGTATTACAATACACCAATTTAATGCACTCATCTCAATAAACAAGCATAAAATAGGAATATTATCATGAAAGAAAATTATTCATGTAAAACATATCACGCCCATTGTTCCCTCTTTCTTTACAAAATAGTCTTGCAAAAACTCTACACTTTATGTTCTCCATTGTTTAACGAAATAAGCAACAACATAGACATTGCTTTGGTTCACGAAATTCATCATTTTGCAATGGAAGTGTACGAGGAGATTTGAACCGTTGGATTGCCGAACGGATGGCATCCGAGCCATGTAACACAGTACTGTACAACAACTGCACAGCACCAACCCCGAAGTGTACCATTTTTGGGAACGTGCTACCAAAACTTAACTCACAAAAGTTTCACTCTTTAATTTCTTACACAAGATGAGGACCTGGAAAATTTACAATCGTCAAAAAATCTAAACAATTTCCCACAAGTTTGATATTAATGAGTTCTTTCAATTTGTGGAAAAAAAAACTTACAACAATTTATTTAAATTTTTTAGGATGTACTAAACGGATCGGGATCCTCTATGTTAATGAGTTCTTTCAATTTGTGAAAAAAAAAAACTTGCAACAATTTATTTAAATTTTTTAGGGTTTACTGAACAGATCGAGATCCTCTATGTGGATTCTCTAAATGAGAATCGTGCAAGGGATTTTATCCAGACCACCCATCTTTCTTCGAAAAGTTTGTTTTCAGTCCGAACCATTGATTGTCGAGATGGAAAGTCCAGATGAAAACCCTCATACGATTCTCATAGAGAGCCTCCTCATAGAGGATCCGGATCCGGGTCGCCAGCCTAATGGCATTTTTGCAGATACCTCCTAACTGAAGGGGCATATTCATAGATTCTAATCTATATATTTTTCACCACCTCTTCCCATCTTTCATCCCCCATCTCATTAACGACAACCCCATTGGAAGAATCCTGATACCAAATTCAAAGCAAAATAAAAAAATGTCTCTGGTGACAGAAGAGATCAAAGCCAAAGCAGAGATCTACCATGGAGATGAAATCTGTCAGGAGAAAACAAAGTTCCTACTGAAAGAGGTGGGCCTGCCCAATGGGCTCCTTCCGTTGGAAGACATTTTGGAGTGTGGGTATGTCAAGGAGACTGGGTTTGTTTGGCTGAAGCAGAAGAAGAAGAAGGATCACAAGTTTGACAAGATTGGGAAGCTGGTGTCCTATGCAACCGAGGTCACTGCTGTTGTGGAGCCTAACAAGATCAAGAAGCTCACAGGTGACCAGTTTTTCAAGAATTCCGTTTCTATCCCTCAATTTTGTAGCTCATAAAAAAAAAAAAATTCCCTCAATTTTATGAGTGGTTTTATTCTCTTAAACTTATGTCTAGTTGTGTGTTTTGGAGATGAGTTTATGAAATAAAAAAAAAATGTACATGGTTGTGTATTTTTTCGTCTTTAGCCAATTTATTTACTAGCATTTTAACAAACTTTTTTACCGTTGGTACATTTAGATTAGACACGATTGGAAAGTAAAAAAAAATAATAAAAATGAAAAAACTAACTAGCTTTGACTTTACTTTTTGACCATTTTGACTATTTTCAAAAACTTTTTCGTTTCTAGGGAAATTTTTGTGTGATAAAAATAGTCTCCCAATTTTTTTCACCAAATTAATTATTCGAGTGATCCTTCTCTTCCGTGTATTTTGACATTTTACATGGCATTAGTCTAGTATATTTGATACTATTTCACATGTCCCTTAATGGCTTTTCCTATGGTTCTGGCTTGGTTGTTTTTAGCATGTATACCAACAAAAAGTATTTTACCTACACAATAATTCGTTTTTTTTATTTTACATACTCAAATCTCTCTCAACCTCACACCAATCCTCTTTATTATACCTCTTTATCCTTATTAAATATACTAAAAAAGAGAGAGACAGAGAGAGTGGTAGAGAGAATGAGGGAGTGGTAAGGAGGAAAGAGAAGAAGAATGATATTTTAATGGTTTGCTTGTGAATGGTGGCTCTCTAGATTTAGAGAGCATTTTTTGGAAAGGAAAAGTACCTCAATGTTTAAAGAGACCGGTGCAAGTTGTATTTTTAGTAAAATGACTATAAAGATGGGTTTGTCTACTCTTGTGTACATACCCTTGGGATTGTAAAAATGCAGAGGTACTCTTTTTGTTTGCAGAGATTATTTTCCACTTTTAGAAGCCTGCAATTATTGGACGAAATATTGAGTACTTTTGTAAATTTCTTTGCACCAATTAAAGATTTCATCAATTTTTTGAATCGTTGCTGAAAAAATTAGGTTTTTTCAAATTTCATAGTGAATATCTAAATTTTGGGACAGGGAGTACCCTAACATAGGTTGGCAATGGTATGAAGCATTTAAGATGAAGTACTAATAAATTAGGTGAGGGATTTTGGTCAAGGGGTCCGGACGTTTGGCGTCTAGTAGACGATGGGAATAGTTCTAAAAAATAAACGAGGTGCAACCAAGGTGGTCCAACACTCTTGAGTTATTTGTATATGTTGCATCTCATTTTGCTATTGAGGTGCGATTAAGCTAGCTTTGTTCCCGACAGGTGTTAAGGCCAAGGAGTTGTTGGTTTGGCTCACCCTCAGTGACATCTATGTCAATGACCCGCCCACAGGGAAAATCACATTCAAGACTCCGGCGGGGCTTTCTAGGGATTTCCCGGTGGTGGCTTTCGAGGTGGAGGAGCCACCATCTAAGGAGGCGAAGGAGGTGGTGAAGGAGGCTAATGGTCTATTCAAGCTTGCTGAGCCCCAGGAAGTGAAGGAGGTCTAAATATTGACGTTAACAAACAGAGGTCATTATTCTGGGATCAAGAAACAGATAGAGGTCCTCTTCTAATTAGAAACTTTGTTTTGAGTGTTGGAAACTTGTTTAACCAAAAAAAGGAGGATTGGAAGGTTGTTTAAGTGGTTACATGGGCCCATTTGGCTGTGGTCCAATGGTCATGTCCTCTGTTTTTAAGTGCTGCTTATAATAAGAGATTAATATAGAACTTATGCTTTGGGAAATCATCAAATATTTTGCTTTATTAAGTATTTTGGGACAGTTTTTTTACAGAACAGTTTGTTTTTTATTTTTATTTTCCCAACATGGTAGGAAACTTCCATTGATACAAAAAAAACATAGCACATCAAAAAGGGTATCAAAGAGGATGATTACCGTTTTATGAAGGATTTAATAATCAATCAGGAAGTCTAGCTTTTCAAGTACGAATATAAGAACTTTGCATACCCAAAGTCGCCAAAGTGCGTAAACTACATTTGCTAATCTCCGAAGAAAAAGAAAATCACAAATCCTAAACCGATCAACTGCTCGACAAATATCTTCGATTACAACTTTCACTTCCATAGGGGAAGACCTTTTGCTACCCAAAATCAGAAACCAATTGCTGGGAGTCCCCTTCTACAGTAAATTAATCCAAGCCTAACAACTTAGCAAGTTGTAAGGCGTTCCTGCACGTCATGACCTTAGCATACGATACTGACGACACCCTCCCCAAATGAATTGATCGGGAAGCCGATCGAACCGATTTGATTTGTCATCGGACCACCATCACCGCTAAAGGGCCATCACCACCACCCTTGTCGAAACTCAAAATGGCACCTCGATGATGAAGGAGAAGCCGGGAAAAATGAAAGAGAAAGAAACACAAAAACTCTCAAATTTGAGATCGAGAAAAAAAACCCTCATTGGACAGGCGGAGTTATTAAATTTTAAAAGCAAGAAACTTGGGATAAAAGAAAATACTCGTCAAGGACAAACCCTCTCCTCCCCGCACTTGGGATGATTTTAGGTGCTGCCTATTCCTCCCCTCCCCGCCGCATTAGGTGGTGAAACCTTCTGCGGAGGGAGTGAAAGAAAGAGAGAAGACGGCTAGGTTTGTTTCCTATATGACTGGCACTTGTATGTGTGTAAATTTCCTTCACTTTCTCCATAGTCCTTATAGAACAGATTGGCCGTTGATGATCCATAGCAATTTTGGCTCAAAATTTGATTTGATTTTATTTTTGAACTGCAGAAAATTAAATTTGACTTTAATTGGATCCAGCCGAATGTTATCCAAAATGTTCCAATCGGGAATCCGGAGACCGAATTCTATTACATTTGCATATGAACAGACTTACAACATAATGAAATTACAAAACAGAAATGCAAACCGAAATACAGAATGGATTTGTGAACCGAAACCCGTGTTTCATACGGTGTCCTTAAAACAGATTCACCGCCTACCGGAGGGTGTTGAGGTTACTCGGCGTCTGTCTCCCAGGATTGATCCGGCTCGGACCATGAACGTCGGAACACCCGAACTAACTCAGCGTTTGTCTCTCTCTCACACTATATCAGAATGCTAGTAGACTTTTCTGTGAAAAATTTCGTGTGAAATTGTGGAAGAACTGGTCCTTTATATAGGCAACAAAGGACCCTAGTCATTATGCACCACTTGAATACGGGATTGAATGGTAGCAATGAAAGGAAAAAAAAAACTCCCACAATGAATAGGGGAGTAACCCCCATATTGAAGAGGGGAAAAACTCCCACCATAAATATGGGAAAGTTATTGGCTAGGGCATGCCAAGTAACCCCCAGACCATTCACTTTTCCAACACCGAATGATACAGCAATAGCACAAATAAATCGCCATGAGGAATAAAAGTTTATTAAATGTAATCCAATTGTTAGCATTTTACGTGTTTAGATAGGTAAAGAAAGTAAGTACGGAAAAGTCTGTCCCACGTTTCTAACTTTTCCACTACAATGAGTTTTTCCTACAAATTTATCCCGCAAAAGCTACAACATTTTGCAATAATTTTATCTTACGTTGGTTTTCTAAAAAATTAAATTACTGTTTTTGAACCTTCTCATATTTTTTTTAATTATTCTTTCGTAGTTCACTTCACCAACAAATTTTCAAGAATAATTATCTGTATGGGTGGCCAATTTATGACAGGAAATGGAAACGTGTTAATGACTCATTAGGTTTGCTCTGAGAAAAATAGATTACCCTTGGGGGGCAAGAAGGTGTCAGGTTGAAAATTGATGTGTCCCTCGACACTTCTCTATCCCGTAATTACACATTTTAAAGGGTAGGGCCACTATAAGGGCCCATTCAACTGCATTTGATGGGTAATTAACCACTCATCCATACCTGAGAAATTAAATTTTCAACTACTAGTATTTATGATATTTTTGGTAAATTAAATTTTATTAAACAAATGCCAAAACAACCAGCTCAACCATCTCAAAGAACAAACACAACCAGCCCAAAGAGCAACATCTAAAAAACAGACCACTACCCTCACTCAACCATTTATGTTACCAGAGGTGCTACTGGTACATATTTATACTTTGTACCAACGTGTACAAACCTTTTTTGGGTCTCAAAAAATGATCGAAGCTGCTCATTCGGATTAAAATACTTTGTTTACGGTCCCTACAAAAAATAAGTTCAATCTAGGATTGGGTAAGGTGTCTACGAAATGTCCAACTTTGTGCTAAATTTTAAAGCAAAGTTGGATGTTTTGTAAACACCTCTATCAATACCGGATTTAGCTTATTTTGGAAGGACCGAAAACAAAGTATTTTAAACAAAATGAACGATTCCAATTATTTTTTTAAGACCCAAAACGAGCTCACAAAGAGTTTGTATGCGTTGGTACAGATATAATAGTATCATTTTTGTTACGCTACTAAGGCAGTCTTGTAAATTCCTAAGCCCCATACATGGCGATCCATTGATGCATGGGTTGACATAAAAAAGAGAGTCTAATTTCACTAATTTTTTCGGTATTCATGTATTGAACGTCCACAACACTGATGGATAATGAGCAAGAAGTAAACAAGCAATTGGCAGCCAAATGATTCTGCATATTCTTGATTTTACTAATCCCTTGTCTATGAAAGACAAACTTGTCCCCATTTTCTTTTTCAACTACTTTCCAAGTAATAGTTGTGGTCAACTTCAGAACTTCTCCATGGGAATTTATCACCTAATTATCACAAAACACTAAACAATAAAGATACGGCATGCAACATTAAGGCTCCGTTTGTTTCGATGTAAAATGTTTTACAATGTAAAATATTTTCATGTCAAAAATAATTTTTCAGAAAACAAACTTTAAACTTTTATTTTTCGTTGTTTGGTTGGCACTTGAAAAATAATTTTAGAAAAGAGACAAAATAGTGTAGAGGGAGAGAGGAGGCTTAAACGGTGGAAAGATTTGAGAATATTGGAATTGAATGTGGGTCGGGACTTACGATTGAGGAAACTGAGCAGTGAAAATTGTAGTAGAAGGTAATGGATTCATTTCAGAAAATAACATACGGAAGATTTAAGGGTAAGTCATTTTCGTCCAATTAATGAAAAATGTTTTACATGTAAAATATTTTCTTCACTTTTTACACAAACAAACACTGAGAAATAGGTAAAATATTTTACCGGAAAATATTTTATTACCGGAAAATATTTTACCCCAAAAACAAACGGAGCCTAAAACCATGAACACATTCAATCAAAGATACTTAGATAATACTCCGTAAGTGTTACGAAAATAGCAAGTGAGATCCATAGAAGGCACAATAAGTCGTCGTCCTAAGACTGTATTTGCCTAATTACCTCCCTTCGTGTAGATTGTGACGGTTGAATATCACCCCAAGATATAACCCATAAATCTAACAATATGTCTCCATGTTGCATGATCGGTGAAAAAACTGAGTTGCCAAGTCTTTCTTTAATTGCCATCATGATATAGGAAAATATGAGGAGGAGGAGAAGGGAGAGTAATTCTAGACTCTCCAAGATATTTAAAACCTTTGTGGGATGATCCCTTTTATTATTATTATTATTATTATTATTATTATTATTTATTTTATAGAATTCCAAGTGACTCTTCACAGGAGTCATGTCTCTTGAAATACAAAGCATATGGATGAAAACTTGAAAAGACATCTCTTGAAAACTCATATTCCAGTACATGAGAATGAAAAGACATGACAATTTATCTTTATTTGAAATAATATAAACTTTAAAGCTTATTTCCAAAACTCCTTCAGGTTGGAAGGACAGAGTTTTATGCAACCAACATCTAGGCTCTTTTTCGATCATGAAGCTCAAGAATTTTTTTCCATTGATTTACCCAAATTTTTTAAATTTATCTTATTCACTTTCTTCTTCACTTACAAAAAAGCTTCGCGCACAGCTCCTTCACTTACTACTAATCTTGTTTAAATCCTCAACCAACATAATATCCAAACACAACCAAATAGATTCACTCAAATCTCCTCTCTTCACTTCTAGTGAATGGTGGCGGTGGTGGTCCAGTGGAGGTGTTAGGTTGGCTAGGCTTTATGGTTTTTTTCTTTTGCCGGTGAGGTTTTTGTTTGGGCTATGTTGTTAGGTTTGGGTGTTTGGGCCTAATTCACTTGTTTGGGCAGGGCTCTTTTTAGGTATATTTTGTTGGTGGATTACCAACTTTTGAGTGTATTTTTTTTCGTTTTTAAAAAATGTGAGGTGAGGTGTATTGATAGGCGAGGTATTGCTATTTGTGCATGATGCTTTCTACAGGATTTCTAATGTTTTGTATCATTTTTATTAATGATAGAGACCTTTTTTCCCTGATAAAAAAAAAAATTACACATTTTCTCTGATGGATTATAAATTTTGATCTAATTCACCTTCAAAAGTTATTCGCAAATTACCCACTTTAACACGACTCTGCTGAATAAATCAATTTTCCAAATATCTCCCAAACATCTTTTGTATTCTGATTGTCTAAATCTGTAATCCGGAATCCACACTTTAGAATCACTTACAAAAATCTACCACCTGAAGTTGGGATAAATGCAACGGATATCCTAAACACAGAGAACAAAAATCTAAATCCCAATCAGGGAAAAAGCAAATTCAAGAATAAAGCATGCATGCATTCATCCGTAATTGAAGAACATTTTGTTGCAGATTTCAAGAAAATATAACGTACATCTACAGTACTATACTGATTTTCTACTTACAGATGACCAAGGAGACAAGGTACTACGTTTTTGGATCTCAGATAACCGCTATACAAACATCCAACACCGATCAACTTGTGTAATTTATCTGACAGCAGTAACAATGAATATTGTACAGAGAAACATGGGGGAAAACATCAAAATTTAATGTCGCATTTTCTACCAGTAAATTTAGTATTGGAAATCTACATTTCACTATGCTCAAGTACCAGCTATATAGGTACAGAAGGCTTTTAAAAAAGAATATGAGACTTTGCAGCGCCTCGTGAGCATTTGTTCCGGCCAGATTTGCGAAGACCACAGACACAAACCTCCAGAAGTTCATAGTCTTCATCCCAGAATAAGAGGGAAGCCATCTCTGGATTTTCCAAGAGCATTTTAGAAGTCAAAAACCCAGCAACTGACCATGTTTGGTAAAGTCGAGCTTGCTTTCCAATGAATTTTCCATTTCTTGTGTCGTAATATTCAGGCCAGTGGTCCTTCGGAAGCCTCTTTTCAGCCAAATCAAGTGCCTTCCTAGCTAGTTCGGGTCTGCCCATCTTCATGCATGCTAATGTGAACTGTAAATGATCATTGAAAGCAAAAGGAAATGAAAAGTTAATCAAGTAATTCTAAGCTAAAAGGGCTGAAGAACCAAGGGTAAAGCATGCTTGTCTTGGATTAAGCAGGCTATCAAACATAGCAAATTAGATTTAATTAATATTCTGGTTTAGGTACTTTATCTTGCCAAATTGGCTGGCCTGTAAACTTTGTCAAACTAGAGATATAAAACAGAGAAATGTGTTTTAACATTACTCTTTTCAACAATTTTGACAGCGGGGACGGATTAAAATAAAGATTCTGTACATTCCTGTATTTCTAACTCAAATAATAGCAAGAATTATGGTAAAAGTTCAAAATTAAAACCAAAAAACAAAAAATTTCAGATAGCACAAATGCTGTTTCTAGCAGATGGAAAAGTGCCAAGGATATACAGTATTCCACTTGATTCGAAACCAAATTAGATTGGACAAGCCAGTTGAAAGTGGATGTTATTTTTGTTTGAACTGGATTTTTTTCTTTCTAAACCATGTGGAATATGGTTCTACAATACAACTACAATGATTCGTGGAAAAATATTCATAGATAGTATATAGAAATAGAACTACGGTTTATTTGAGCATATAAGCGTTCTTCACCTC
>BPLS01030120.1:354-38272 GCA_019656275.1 Rhododendron kiyosumense | reverse complement strand
CCTATATAGCATATTCAAGTGGCTGATTTCTGGGTACTTGGGGTTGAACTTGATGGTTGAGTGCTTGGCATTGTGGTACTGCCACTTCTATCACCACTGCCACATGATGCTGCAGATGAACTTTCTGGCTGAGTCCAAAAAATGGCATTTCCCATCCTTGTGGATCTTCTCCATCCGTACATTGACACCATGCATAACTTAGCTTATACTTATACTTTGGAATAAACGATAAAGTATGGGCATGATGTTAGTGTATTACCTGTGGTGGTGGCAGACCCACCCTTGGGGCACCTCCAAACCTTGTTATTGCTGCTTTGCCTCTACAAACTATTGGTTGTTTACCCTTCCCACAGTTTACACCTTTGTCTGTTCCATCATGGGTTCTAGTGTTTGGATTTGTTTCTCTAATCACAATTCCAGGAAGTGGAGCAGAGGTTCCACCTCTTCCTCTTCCTCTACCTCTTGGGGCAATAGTGCCATGCTTTGATGTTGGATCACCACCTTTTCCCATGCCTCCAACCACCATTGCACCATTTCTTTTACTAGTCTTCCCTCCTCTAGCACTCTTACCTCCTCTGGCAGTCTTCCCTCGACTTCCTCTCCCTCCTCTACCACTACCTCTCCCATTATTAGGTCTTGTTTCCTCTGCCACTTCAATTTCATGTCTTCCAATCACTGTTGTTTCCACTACCACTTGACACTCCTGCACACAAAAAATAACATTTCATGCATGCCTTAAAAAACAATAAAGGACAATGGTAAAAAAATTGGATTTTCCTTACTTGGACAACGGTAGTGCTGTTTGCCTTTTGAGGGCATGTTCTAGCATTATGTCCTGGCAGCTTGCATACTATACACTTGAGAGTTGTGTAATACTTCCTAACACCTCCGTTGGGTTTCTTTGGTTCATCATCCCTTTCCTCCTATTCTTCTTGGGTCTCCCACTATTCTTTCTTAAAGGGGGAGGATCTATAGGATCAAACGGTGTATGAACCCACATTGTTTGGTCAGGAAGTGGTTTGATGATGAAGTTATATATCTTGGCAAATGTACTTATATGAAAGCACTCATGAACAAAGTCCAATGGGTCACTTTTATCTTCTATAATTGCAGCCATTCCATGTGAACATGGTATCCCACTTACATCCCAAATTTCGAACTCAAAAACCATGTCAAACATTAAGAACTTCGATCTATGGTTTAGAGTTCAAAATCGTACTTCAAACCAACAGATATGGTGCGACTTACATGGTGGACATTGCAGAAACAGCCCGTTCGTCCGTTTAGCTGGGACAAGAAATTAAGCCGTGGGTCGTAGGAAGGATTGAGGTGAAGGTCGACAATTTCATGTGGGTTGTAGGGTTCTCATCATGTTTCTCGACTGGTGTTGTTGGTGTGGTTCGACAGTTCGACTGGTTTTCAGAGGGGAGGAGTGAGGGAGGAGTGAGAGATGAGTGAGAAGGGGTTGAGAGGTTCAAGGAGAGGAGTGAGAGAGTGTTCAGGTGTTCAGGGTCCGAAAATCAATTTTAACATACTAAGGGCATAATTGTCCTTTCACTCATTGCCGTCCAATTTTTTAGCGGAATTTTCCACAAGGGGTGAAGTTGTCGAGTTTTAATAGTTGAGGGGGTGGAGTTGTCGAGTTTTATAGTTGAGGGGGTGAAGTTGCCAAACCGTGATAGTTGAAGGGGTATCCTTGCAATTAACTCCTATATGGGGCTGGAAGAGATATTGACCTTTAGAGATATGCATCCCTAAAAAATCAATTTCTGGTTGAGCAAGAAGCATCTTTTTCTCTGAGAGCATAATACCATGGGTTTGGACTAGGGAGTGAAAACATTGTAGTAAAACAGCATGAGACTCAATATCTGGGGAGAAAAGGAGGATGTCATCAATGTAGACGAGGGCTGAAGACAGAATGGGAGCAAATATCTGAATCATGGCCTTTTGAAACAAAGATGGGGCTGTTTTTAATCCAAAAGGCATAACTAACCATTGGAAGTAGTGATCTGGAATGCAAAAACCAGTTTTGGGGCGATCATCTGGATGGATGCCCAATCGCCCAGCTGCCAAAAACCTGCTTTCAAGTCAAACTTTGAGAAAATTTGAGTTTTAGGCAAATTTGCAAAAAGAACACTTCACCGAGGAAGAGGGAATTTGTTATCCTATAGAAAATTATTAAGAGGCTGGTAATTGATAACCGGGCGGAGCTTTCCTCTTATCTGCTCTGTCCTTTTGTTGACATAAAATGCTTCACATGCCCACTGAGAGGTTGTGGGCTCAATTAAACCTTCTGACTGGAGTTGCTGGAGCTCCTGTAGAGCAAGCTGGTAGTGTTCCGGGTTCATTCCATGATGGGTAGCTTTGGTGGGGTTGATGTCTTCATTTTTCTTAAAGGGAAGAGAAATAAAGAAGTCTAAATTTTTCCAAAGTGGATTGGAGCATTTGGTGAGAAACTGAGAATGGGATTCAGCACAAAAAGCTTGGATTATGGCTTCTTTGATGGTGGAGAAATTTTCTATGGAAAAGAGATTGGGCTGAGTGGTCTAGGGTAAGAGGTAATTTTTGTATTTCAATCCTTTCTTGAGCCAAGAGACTTTGCTGAGATTTTGGAGGATATCAAAGCCTAACAATAAATCTTTTCCTGGGAGATCAGAACCATAAACTTGATGTTTTATGGTGTATCCAGGGAAGAGTTGGATGGTAATAGGCTTACTGATCAGAGTGATGACAAATGTTTCTCCATTGGCTGCTGTAAGGGTTTGAAACACGACTGCCAATAGGATCTGGGGAGAATTGCTAGGTTGAGAATGGAGGCTGTTGCACCGGTATTAAAGAAGGCGATAACTGGTATGGGTTTCCCATATTTTCCAAGCAAGAGTTTGACCCTGGCTAAAGGTTGAGCCAACATGATGTTTGAGAATCCAAAGGTTTGGATTTCATAAGAGAATGAGTGAGAATCATCAGAAGAGTCATCTGATTCTGAGGAAGAGTCATCAAACGTGAAAGCAATGACTGATTGATCTGTTGCTTCCTCATCAATAGAGAATAGTGATTCGACATCAGCATCCCCAAGATCATTATCAATGAGAGCCAAAGAGCTCACCATTTTATCTCTTGCTGCTTATTGGGACACTATTTTGTATAGTGCCCTTTCTTTCCGCATATGTAACAGAGATCAGACTTTCGCTGCCCTCTGAATTTTTTCTTCTTGAAAAATTTCCATTTTTTCCAGCGTGAAAACTTGCCAGATTTTGGAAACTTTGAAAACTTGCCAGGGGATCGGAACTTCCATTTCTGAAAGTGTTTGGACTTCCGATATGAAGGGCGGCAAGTGCACTTCTTGTCTTTGCACTTTATAGATAGGTCTGGACGAGTTTTCCCTGTTCTTCAAGAGTTCTGAGGAATTTCTGATGATCGCACAACTTTTCCAAGGCAATCAAAGAGTGCTGGTAAATACCACCAAGGGATGTGGCATTCAGCGTCAATCCTTTTGTCTGAAGGAGCCTTGTTGTCTCATTTCCCAATGGTTCAAGAAGGGAATTGAGAAAAGCTTGCTTTAGGTGACATCATCCATGCCGTTGAGGAGATAAAATCGCTGAGACATGCGATTATAATGAATCTCTAAGTCTTTTCTTTTGAATGAACAACACTTCATGCTGAGATATTCTTCTCGAACAAATTCTTTAGTGTTGTCATGGTCTCCAAGAAACTCAGTATGCAGCATTGAAATGAATTGATCAAGGGTTGAAAGTTGTTTCAGCTGCAGCTGTCGGTACTCACCAAGAGCTAAGTACCATTGACGGAGACGGCCAAGAAACTTTGCTGTACACTTAGTAAAGACAATACTTAGTGTAGCATTTGGGGAAAGCATAACAGCAATGCACCAAGCATGAATCTCATAGAGTTTATCCAACCATTTTGATGGGGGTATGGTATCAAAGGAGAAACCTTGGGTATGGATATTGGAATGTGAGAAGGAATCAAATGTTGGAATTTCTGGAGGTGTGTCAAACTCAGGACCTTCTTCAATGATAGGATCTTCAACATTTTCCTCTGGGTTTTCTGGGTTCATCATGAAAACATGAGGAATTGGCATAGAGTTTGTGGATTCAGTATCCGAATCAAACTCAATGGTTGGTTCAGGAGATGGGTTTTCCAGTATAGTGGCTAAGGTATGTAGGAGAGTGGAGATTGGATTTTTAGAAGGGTTAGAAGTTGGTTGGACCATTAACTGAGGTGACTTGGAGTTTGGATCAGATGGGTTAAGAGGAGTGGAGGTGGTTGGAGTAGAGGTAGTGGTAGAGGTAGATGTGGATGATGGAGACGGAATTATGGGAGGTTGGTTTGGTTGGATAGGTTTTATCTGGGGCTTTGGGAAATGAAGTTTTGGTGGAGATGGTCTTTTTGGTGGAGGAAGAAAAGCTGATGAGTTTCCAAAGTTATTGGACTCACCAAACCCTGAAGTAGGAGGTATAGGTAAAGGTTGAGACATTTGAGGATACCCAAACAAACTTTGTTGAGAGGAAGATGTAAACATGTCAAATGAGCTTTTCTGTTGAGAATACAGCTGAGCTTAGAGGGAATGAAGCTGGTTCTTGAGATGCTTCATTTCAGCATCTTTTTGGTAAAAAGCTGCTGAAAATCCTTGGTTGGCATAGGCCATCTGGAGAAGTTCCTGGTGAACAGTTTGAATTTTTTGCTTCAAATCTCTGATAAGAAGTTCCAAAGTTGATAACTTCTTATGAACGACATTCTCCAAATTTTTCTGAGAGTTAGTAATTCCCTGGAGAATTTGGTTTTGAGTTAGAGAATTTGCAGATTGCCAATTTATCGCTGCTTCTGCTGCTGACACCGCCTTAGTGCTACCATCAGGGAGAATGGTAGTAGGGTCTGAAATTTTATGATGGTGAGTTGTCCTCTCTTGGGAATTATAGAATTCCAAAGGAGGAAAATCTGCCTCAGTCCAGGAGGAGGATGAAGTAAACATGAAACATCCACTTGGGTGACTGGACAAACCATCATCAGATGGAGGTTGAGGGGAATGTGGAGATTTACATGGTGGACATGGTTCATCTTCAAAGTCGTCTTCATCGTCTAAAAGAAGACTTTCTTCTAGACAGTCATCACAATCACAGGCATCAAAGTAACAATGACCTGTTTCTGGATTTTTAAAATAGTAAACTGGAAGACCATTGGGTTGCAAATATTGAATTGGAGGACCAGGTCGAGAACCATCAACAAACATATCAATTCTCGAAAGGAAAATGACAGGATGGGTTGACGATGAGGCAGAGGTGTCTTTTGGAAACGAGATCTCCACTGTACCGTCAGGTTTTAGGATGAAAGTGGGATTTGAGATTTGAACTGGTATGGGCTTTTGCTGATTTTTCTCATAAGCTGTGACCCAAGATTCTGGGAGTAGCTTGAGAAGTTCTGGACGGGAAATTTGACGAGAAACATGGACACAGGAAGCTTGGTGAGGGGCATTAACAGTCAGGAAAAGAGCTTCATCTGTGGAGGAAGGTAGGGACATGTCAAAAGCATGATTTTGGAGGCGAAAGGCCATTTGGTAGTGAAGGGTTGCTGCGTATGTGGTGGAAATTTAGGAGGCACCACCAATTTGAACTTGTACTTTCAAAGCGGATAGCAGATGAGGATTTGTTAATGGCATGTTAAAATTGGGGTAAAAGGTGAAGATAACAGTTCCAGCATTTAGAGTGGTTTGGACTGTAGTGATGCATGCGTTCTGATACTGTAGAAATCTGGTATCAACCAGAGCAAGTCTGGAAGTAACAGTCAAACTTTTTCGCCCATGGAAAGTAACAGCCAGGCGGATTGCTCCAAAATAAAGGTGGGTAAATCCTTATTGTTGCCAAAGACGAGGCAAGTCAACGAGGATTTCCAAAGGTAAGAGTTGTTCAGCTTCTGTAGCTGCGATAAAATACTGGTCAAATTTAGAAGCTTGCACATACTCTTTTACAGAGGTTGGTCATTTTGTGAAAAAAGTTGGGTTACAAATTTTTTTATAGAGGTTTGGGGACAAACAAAAGCATTATAGGGATTTAAGAAAGGAAGATCAGTAAGGGGGACCTTATTGTCATCAGGAAGATATTCAAACTCATACAAGTACTCTAGACTGGGAGAAGAAATGGAGGAATTTCTACTAGAGGAACATGAAGGAACAAGGGACGAGGTGGCAGAGGAATAAGTAGAAAACAGATGATTCATTTTTAAGAAAAGATCTGGGTTCTCCTTTCCCTTAGTACAACAAGTCTTTTTCTTTTTCAACGTAAAAGTTCTTCAACCAATTTTGATTAATAAAATTTTGTATACTAGGGTAGATAAACCGAGACAAACTGCCAATACAAAGGCCAAAGTCTCAAGGTACTTTAACCCACTGATACAAAATTCTTTTAACCAAAATAGTTAGTGAAGTTTCTGATTGGAGGATCCTTAGAAGGCAACCACAGAGCATACACTTCAAGCTTTTGCTTTTTAGAAAAGATTTGAAGTAGTTTTGGAAAAGAAGTTCCCATAAGGGGTTTAAGCTAGAATGGAAAACATGGCTCTGATACCAAATTTACAGACACTAAGTGGGTACAAATACTAAGTAGGTTAGGATCAAAGAGGGTGACTATAAGACACAGGATATTTTAGAAAGACACTGATTTTATTACTTCAACTGACTTTCTACTAACTTGGTTTTTACAATGGCGGAAGCGCTCCCTTTTATAGACATGGGAGAGGTTATCAGTACAAAGACATACATCATTCATTACATCATAGTATATAATTTGTGGCAACCTAATAATCACTCCTGACAACTACAGTACTATACCAATTATCAAACTTACTATTATACACAAAGACTTTCAAAACTCTTTCCTGACAACTACAGTACTAACATATAATTTTTGAGTAGAAGTCTTTTTTGGCCCAATAGAAGGGAAAAAAGGCTCATTCCAAGTTAAAACTGGTTGTGGCCCACACGGATCCAGTTAGGGCCCAAAAAATGCTCGGTGGCATTTTTGTAAATAAGAGATCTAAATGGTCCTTTTAATTCAAACCCTTCTCTCCCAGTCTCACCGTCTCACGTTTTGCACAAAACAAAAAATAATAATAAACGAGGAACAAACGAACGAACGATTCGAATGAACGAACGGACGGACAATTCTCTCACGTTTTGCCCTGAAATTGAAGACCTAGTCTGTTGGTGATATCACTTTCACCAAACGAAGGGGGAAGGGCACTGTGTTCGAGATTTCGAGGTTTTTTTTTTTATCAGAGCTTTAAAGTTTCAACAGTTGGTTTGTTGGTGATTTTATATTGCTTAAATGTTGAAGTTTGTAATTTAATATTGCTTATGAGAAGTGAAACTCTCTCTAATTAAGTTCAGTTGAGTAGTGATAGTGATATTAGGGCTTTTTTTATTCTCCACTTGATTTGTGTTTAAGCAATTAAGCTTATTAGAAATTGAGATGCAAGACCAGTATATACTAGTATAATACACACTACGGAGGCTTCAAATCCGTAAGTATTCTCTTATTATGCAGAGCCCTAGCTGGTCATCCTTAGATTTGTACATATGTTGTTAAATGCAGTGCCCTAGCTGGTGGTGCTTAGATTTGTACTTATGTTGTTAAATGCAGAGCCCTGGCTGGTGGTGCTTAGTTTTGTATTGATTTAGTTGACATTCGTTGGTGTGCTTAAATTTAAAAATATATGATTATCTAATTACCGGTTAGTGCAACATTAATAATAATGTTATAATGTCGCTTTTTTTAATTCTTACTTAGGTGCATCATGCCTCATAAACATCAACTATCTAATCATCAGAAAAGAATAAAGAAGCAAAAGATAGAAGTATTAATAAATTCTCAAAAGGGGCTATTAAAAAGTTCTTTTCAAGTAACGAAAATGTACAAAGCTCAGTTGAAGAACTTGAAAATTTGGTGATTGATGTCATTGAAAACTTGGTGAATGAAGAACAAGTAGAAGAAGAATGTGGGGATTTGGAGGGTGAGGAAGCCTATCAATGTATCAATGAGAGCATAATAAAAGTTCGAGGGATGTCAATCAAAATGAAGACTTGAATGTTGAATGCGCTCCTATGAACATTGATAATCCATGTAATTGGAATAACATGGATCAAAAATCAAGGGACTTATTGGTTCAAAGAGGTCTCGTAAGAAGAAATGGTGATGCTACATTTTCTAAGGATGACAATGAGAAGAGTAGACATTTCTCTTTTATGCACTATATTTGCCATTTACCCAATGGAGAGAAACATTGTATATAGAAAATGGCTAGTATACTCGGAGGCTTTGAATAGAGTATTTTGCTTTTGTTGCAAATTATTCAAGAATGAAGGAAACAAGACTTGATTGGCTAATGATGGATTTCAAGACAGGAAAAATATTGGTGATAGGCTTAAAGGTCATGAAACTAATTGGGAGCACCTCACTTGCATGAACAAATGAATTGAGTTGGAAAGAAGATTTCAGAAGAATCGAATAATTGACAAAAGTGTTTAAGAACGAGTCATTAAAGAAATGGAACATTGGAGATTTGAAAAGTTAACACCCTATCTAAATTTCTATCATTTATCTACAGATTTGAAGATTAACAACCTTCAAATATTAAAGAATACATTTTTGTTTCTTTTTCCCTTTACTTTAGAATGTTAGTGCAATTTCACTGTCTATTTATTATATATTTTTATCCTTTTGTCACTCTCTTTTGCCTGTAAATACTATTCCCCTCCCTGTCAAAATGTTTTGTCTGGTACGCAAAACAAAAATTAACAAAATATTTTTTCCACCAGAAAAATTCGAACACTTTTCATAAATTAAAAAAAAATTCATTGATATCTAGTAAATTCGTTGGCAAGAGATAAGGCTAGAAAAACAAGAGGTGACAACAACAAATTGTAGTATGTAAAAAAAGAAAATGAGGTCAATTTTATCTTAAATCAATAAAGACATAAAACTATTAAACACTAGAATTTGTAGAGTTTGCTGACTGCACTCTACTAACTCATCTTTCAAATCATGTAGAAATGTAGCAAAGTACACTTTTGAAGCTAACTTTTTGTAAATTATACTGGGAAAAAGCTCTCTGACTTTCTTACTAATTTATGGAGTATTTACTTTTACAAAAGCCTTGCACACGAAAAGTGGGATGTTACCTATTCCCCTTGTCATACTTTACCAAGTACTAGAAAACAGAGGGAACACTTCAAATCTACAAGGTCAAGGATGGGAGGAGTATGTAATGATCTATTCTACGGGGTGATAGATTTACTAAACAATAAAGCTATGGGTACATATGAAATGAACATACTATGTACATATGAATTTTGTGAGGTCCATCTTGAGTTCCACAAAGATAATTCGATCCGGAGTATTATTTTTAAAACAATTTTTTATGGAGCCCTGTAAAAAATCAGTTCAACCCGATATCAGCAAGGATTTTTTCTGAATTTGTGGAGGCGAAACTACTCAACTACTTAGTTTCATGGTAGATTTACAGCTTCAGCAGCTTAACAATCGCTTGCTTTACAGAGGTTTTAACAGCGGGTGGTGGGGCGTGCTTGAACCCTACTACTAATTCATTTTCTGCATTTGATAAGCAAATGCTAGACTGCTCGTTCACCTTGCTTAACAGTTAACTCTATCCATGGGGATTTTTCAGCAATAGACCTCGTGGCACTTAATAGTCAACTTGAGAATTACATTGTTGATATGCTCTCAAGCAGGCAGTAAGGTGAGCTCAAAGGAAGGAGTTGGTGGCCTTGCTAAAGAGCTGGAGGAGAAAGAAAAAAGATCTCACATGTCCATTGGTCGACTTGCTCGTGAAATTGACGACGATTTTACCAGCGGCTACAACAACCAAGGAAAGAGCATTTCGATTATAAAAATCATAAAGAACCGGCTAAGGAATTGAATGAGAAAGGTCAATTGATGAATGCTGGCTTGGTTATTAAATTGAATCCGATATATTTAGGAGCATTGACAATGAGCTTATTATGCAAAGATTTCAGAATACGAAAACTCGTTGAGGGCAATTGTAAAAGTTCATGTAATTAGTCTTTGTTTGAACGGTTATTACTAAAAGTACTCTTTTGCTTAAGATTTGAGAAGTGTAGATTCATTTGTTTATTTAGTATAGATATGTTAATTGTGACTTTACAGAAAATTAAAATAACACTACTAGTCAAAATCCCTGAAGTCGCAACTGCAAGATGACGGTAGCCTTGGATCACCAAATTTTTGCCAAAAGATAGTGCATCCACTTAGATAGAATACTAAAATCAACTCAGAATGATGAAGTTATCATTTTAGGCTCAATTTCTTCAATCTGAATGAAATATGATTTGATAATGCCATATTTTAATTCGACTGTAAAGCTACATAAGCATTTTACTTTATGATTTTGCCTTCGGCATCTAATAATAGTACCATTGCTGAATACAGGAAGAGGATTAATAGTAAATTTAGTAACTGAAAAGTAACACCACCAAATAGATCCAGTTTTGGTTATACAGACACTAAGAGGGTACAAACACAAAGTAGGTAGGATCGCAAAGAGAGAGAATATAAGACACAGGATTATAAGAAGACACTGATATTATTGCTTACTGGCTTAAGTCTGTCGATTACAAAGGTAGTGCCCTCCTTTTATAGGCAGATGGAGGGACTACAAACACAGGAGTTATCGTCATGTATTACATCAGGGTAATAGTACCCCATATAATTAAAGGTTACTATTACAAGACTTTTACAGTTACTCCTATGACTTCTACGTACTACTCTGCTTAGCATTTATTACAATAGTACCTCCAACAGACTAATAAAACTACTACAAGCCAAAACAGTATTTTCAATAATTTCACCCTCTCTGGAAAAGAGAATAACTACTACACTTTATATTACATTACAAAAGAGACAGCTGGCCTGAAAAGTTATTCAGGTTTATCCGATCCACTGCTTCCAGAAGAGTCTGCAGTCAAGTAATACTGTTCCAAAAGGTAGCAAATATTTTGGCGCCATTCTTCAGGATAAATATCATTGAATTTCCAGTTTGCAGATTCATAATGGAGGAAAGATGAGGGAACTTCTGCAGGTGTCAAGCCGTTGAGTGAACACATTGTTTGAGTCATGACCAGATAATTTCCATTGTGGATCTCGATGCTTGGGGCCTCTTGATATGCTGAAAGGAACATAGTGTGATACTCATTTCGCCAAGTGAGAGAACCATCTGGATTAGGAAGACATCGGTTGTTGCGATTTGTCCAAAAAGCAAATTGGAGGTCTTCGTTTAGACCGATGGGGACTTGTCTGATCTGCTGTTGCCAGAATGGTATGTTGCCAAAAAGTAAGAGAAATTTCAAAAAGAAATCCTCTGGGGGTTGAACTAGTTTGAATGTTGCATGGGCAAGATACACCAAGACTGCTGATTTATTGAAACTGACACTTATAGCATACGCATCAACTAAATACCACAAGAGAAGGTAGGCTTCTAGTTTGAAATAAAAGATATTATGGTAAGCCACTTCAAATTGGGTGAGAAAGGGATAAACAGGATGGAAGGGTAGACCTTTTATGGGACCTTCATCAAGACCATATTTGAAAATACAGAGATGTTGAAGGTTTTGACACATTTGGACACACCTGGAAAGAAGGGTTAACTCTAAAAGATGACACTGAAGGTGGATAGGAAGATTAACTGGGTGGAAACAGGAAATCATGGGAAAACAACCAGGGACAAACGAATGGGTTTTTGTTTAGAAAACTGGTTGATTTTTTTTCTGAGTCTGGACAGAAAATCTGGGAGGATATTGGTTTTTCCTTTAATATGGACAGCATCAAAACTCCAATTAGAAAACCAATTTGCCCATCTGAGTAACTGTGCCTTTGGAAGGTGCTTCTATTTGAACTTGAGCATGCTGGGGAAGCTCATCATATCAGTCTCAATGAGAAAATGATGACCGATTAGATGAAATTCAAACTTCTCAATGCTCCTTTTGATTGCCAGAATTTCTTTGTAAGTAGAGTGGTAATGAAGTTCTGCTGGAGAGAAAGCACCACTCTTGTATCCACAAATTCTGCGCTTCTGTTCTGAATTTTCTTCCAAAAGAACTGCTCCCCAATATAGATCAGAGGCATCTGTCTGGAGAACTCTTTTCCCATCTGAAGGTATGGTTAATGGAGGAAGGGTTTTGGATATGGCTTTGAGGTCTGTGACAGCTTTTGTACAATGGGTTGACCAAGGAGGAGGGTTTTTCTTTAGTAGAGCTGAGAGAGGAGTACAGTATTGGGTAAGGTTGGGGATGAAATCAGCCATATAGTTAACAATTCCAAGGAACTGTTGAACTTGTTTGACTGTGAGATTTTCATCTAGAAAATGGTCAAGTTGAGAGGCTATATGAGGCTGAAGGAGATATTGACCTTTAGAGATATGCATCCCTAAAAAATCAATTTCTGATTGAGCAAGAAGCATCTTTTTCTCTGAGAGCATAATACCATGGGTTTGGACTAGGGAGTGAAAAAATTGTAATAAAATAGCATGAGACTCAATATCTGGGGAGAAAAGGAGGATATCATCAATATATACAAGGGCTGAGGACAGAATAGGAGCAAATATCCGAATCATGGCCTTTTGAAACAAGGATGGAGCTGTTTTTAATCCAAAAGGCATTACTGACCATTGGAAATGGTGATCTGGAATGCAAAAACCAGTTTTGGGGCGATCATCTGGATGGATGCCCAGTTGCCAGAAACCTGCTTTCAAGTCAAACTTAGAGAAAATTTGAGTTTTAGGCAAGTTTGCAAAAAGAACACTTCTCTGAGGAAGAGGGAACTTGTTATCCTGCAAAAAATGATTAAGAGGCTGGTAATTGATAACCAGGCGGAGCTTTCCTCTTATCTGCTCTGTCCTTTTGTTGACATAAAATGCTTCACATGCCCACTGAGAGATTGTGGGCTCGATCAATCTTTCTGACTGGAGTTGCTGGAGTTCCTGTAGAGTAAGTTGGTAGTGTTCTGGATTCATTCCATGATGGGTTGCTTTGGTGGGGTTGATGTCTTCATTTTTCTTAAAGGGAAGAGAAATGAAGAAGTCTGGGTTTTTCTAAAGTGGGTTGGAACATTTGGTGAGGAACTAAGAATGGGATTCAGCACATGATGTTTGGATTATGGTTTCTTTGATGGAGGAGAAAGTTTCTATGGAAAAGAGGTTGGGCTGAGTGGTCCAGGGTAACAGGTAGTTTTTGTACTTCAATCCTTTCTTGAGCCAGGAGACTTTGCTGAGATTTTGGAGGATCTCAAAGCCTAACAATAAATCTTTTCCTGGGAGATCAGAACCATAAACTTGGTGTTTTATGGTGTATCCAGGGAAGAGTTGGATGGTAATAGGCTTACTGAGCAAGGTGATGACAAATGTTTCTCCATTGGCTACTGTAAAGGGTCTGAAACACGACTGCCAATAGGACCTAGGGAGGATTGTTGGGTTGAGAATAGAGGCTGCTGCACCAATATCAAAGAAGGCGATAACTGGTATGGGTTTCTCATATTTTCCAAGTAAAATTTTGACCTTTGCCAAGGGCTGAGCCAGCATGATGTTTGAAAATCCAAAGGTTTGGATTTCATAGGAGAAGGAGTCAGGCTCATCGGAAGAATCATCCGATTCTGATGAAGAGTCATCAAAGGTGAAAGCAAGGACTGCTTCGTCTGTTGCTTCATCATAAATGGAAAATAATGATTCAACATCAGCATCTTCAAGATCATCATTAATGAGAGCCAAAGAGCTCACCATTTTATCTCGTGCTGCTTTATTGGGACACTGTTTGGCATAGTGCCCTTTATTTCCACATATGTAGCAACGATCAGACTTTCGCTGCCCTCTGAACTGCTTCTTCTTGAAGAATTTTCATTTTTTCCAGCGTGAAAACTTGCCAAATTTTGGAAACTTTGAAAACTTGCCAGGGGATCGGAACTTCCATTTCTGAAAATGTTTGGACTTCCAATAGGACGGTCGGCAAGTGCACTTCTTGTCTTTGCACTTAATGGATAAGTCGGGTCGGTCACATGCTTTTCCAAGAAGTTTTCCCTGTTCTTCAAGGGTTCTGAGGAATTTCTGGTGATTGCACAACTTTTCCAAGGCAATCAAAGAGTGCTGGTAAATACCACCAAGAGATGTGGCATTCAGTGTCAATCGTTTTGTCTGAAGGAGCCTTGTTGTCTCATTTCCCAGTGGTTCAGGAAGGGAATTGAGAAAAGCTTGCTTTAGGTTGACATCATCCATGCCGTTGAGGAGATAAAATCGCTGAGACATGCGATTATAATGGATCTCCAAATCTTTCCTTTTGAATGAACAACACTTCATGCGGAGATATTCTTCTCGAACAAATTCTTTAGTGTTGTCATGGTCTCCAAGAAATTCAGTATGCAGAACTGAGATAAATTGATCAAGGGTTGGAAGTTGTTTCAGCTGCAGCTGTCGGTACTCACCAAGAGCTAAGTACCATTGACGGAGACGGCCAAGGAATTTTGTTGTACACTTAGTAAGGACAATACTTAGTGTAGCATTAGGGGAAAGCATAGCAGCTGTGCACCAAGCATGGATCTCATAGAGTTTATCCAACCATTTTGATGGGGGTATGGTATCAAAGGAGAAACCTTGGGTATGGATATTGGAATGTAAGAAGGAATCAAAGGTTGGAATTTCTAGAGGTATGTCAAACTCAGGACCTTCTTCAATGATAGGATCTTCAACATTTTCCTCTGGATTTTCTGGGTTCATCATGAAAACATGAGGAATTGGTATAGAGTTTGTGGATTCAATATCCGAATCAAACTCAATGGTTGGTTCAGGAGATGGGGGTTCAGGTATAGTGGCTAAGGTATGTAGGAGAGTGGAGAGTGGATTTTTAGAAGGGTTAGAAGTTGGTTGGACCATTAACTGAGGTGACTTAGAGTTTGGATCAGATGGATTAGGAGGAGTTGAGGTAGTTGGAGTAGAGGTAGTGGTGGCTGTGGATGATGGAAACGGAATTGTGGGAGGCTGGTTTGGTTGGAGAGGTTTTATTTGGGGTTTTGGGAAAGGAAGTTTTGGTGGAGATGGTCTTTTTGGTGGAGGAAGAAAAGCTGATGAGCTCCCAAAGATATTGGACTCACCAAACCCTGAGGTAGGAGGTATAGGTAAGGGTTGAGACATTTGGGGATACCCAAACAAACTTTGTTGAGAGGAAGATGTAAACATGTCAAATGAGCTTTTTTGTTGAGAATACTGCTGAGCTTAGAGAGAATGAAGCTGATTCTTGAGATGCTTCATTTCAGCATCTTTTTGGGAAAAAGCTACTGAAAATGCTTGGTTGGCATAGGCCATCTGGAGAAGTTCCTGGTGAACAATTTGAATTTTTTGCTGCAAATCTCTAATAAGAAGTTCTAAAGTTGATAACTTCTTATAAACGACATTCTCCAAATTTTTCTGAGAGTTAGCAATTCTCTGGAGAATTTGGTTTTGAGCTAGAGAATTTGCAGATTGCCAATTTATTGCTACTTCTGCTGCTGACACCACTTTGGTGCTACCATCAGGGAGAATGGTAGCAGGGTCTGGAATTTTATGACGGTGAGTTGTTCTCTCTTGAGAGCTATGAAATTCCAGAGGAGGAAAATCTTCTTCAGTCCAAGAGGGTGAGGAGGTGAACATGAGACACCCACTAGGTTGACTCGAAGAGCCATCATCAGATGGAGGTTGAGGAGACGGAGGAGATTTACAAGATGTTGGAGGTGACGAAGGACATATAGGACATGGGTCATCATCAAAGTCTTCATCATTTTCTAAACGAAGACTCTCCTCAAAACAGTCATCACAATCACAGGCATCAAAGTAACAATGACCTGTTTCTGAATTTTTGAAATAGTAGACTGGGAGACCATTGGGTTGGAAATATTGAATTGGAGGATCAGGTCAAGAACCATCGACAAACATGTTAATTCTCGAAGAGAAAATGACAGGATGGGTTGACGATGAGGCAGAGGTGTCTTTTGGAAAAGAGATTTCCACTGTACCTTCAGGTTTTGGGATGAAAGTGGGATTTGAGGATTGGACAGGAATAGGTTTGTTTTGATTTTTCTCGTAAGTTGTGACCCAAGATTCTAGGAGTAGCTTGAGAAGTTCAGGACGGGAAATTTGACGTGGGACATGGACACATGAAACTTGATGAGGTGCATTAACAGTGAGGAAAAGGGTTTCATCTGTGGAGAAAGGTAAGGACATGTCAAAAGCATGGTTTTGGAGACGGTAGGTGGCTGCATAGGTGGTGAAAATTTGGGAGGCACCGCCAATTTGAACCTGTACTTTCAAGGCAGATAGCAGATGGGGATCTGCTAATGGCATGTTAAAATTGGGGTAAAAGGTGAAGATAACAGTTCCAGCATTTAGAGTAGTTTGGACTGTAGCGATACATGCGTGCTGGTACTGTAGAAACCTGGTATCAACCAAAGCAAGTCTGGAAGTAACAGGCAAATCTTTTCGCCCATGGAAAGTAACGGCCAAACGGATTGCTCCAAAATGAAGGTGGGTAAATCCTTATTGTTGCCAAAGACGAGGCAAATCAACGGGAATTTCCAAAGGTAAGAGCTGTTCAGCTTCTATAATTGCGATGAAACACTGGTCAAACTTAGAAGCTTGGACATACTCTTTTACTGAAGTTGGTCGTTTTGTGGAAAAAAGTTGAGTAACAGATTTTTTTACAGAAGTTTGGGGACGCACAAAAGTATTATAAGGGTTTAGAAAAGGGAGATCAGTAAGGGGAACCTTACTGTCATCAGGTAGGTACTCAAACTCATACAAGTATTCAAGATTAGAAGAGGAAGAGGAAGAAGAAGAATTTCTACTGGCAGAAGACATTGATGGAACTAAAGAGGACGTAGCAGAAGAGTAAGTGGTAAGTAGACGATTCATTTTGAAGTAGAAATCTGGGTTTTTCTTTTCCGTCAGTACAACAAGCCTTTTTCCTTTTTTCAAAGTATGACCTTTTAACCAAATTCTGATTAATAGAATTCTGTATACTAGGGAAGATAAACCGAGATACACTGCCAACACATGGGCCAAAATCTCAAGGTACTTTTATTCCACTGATACAAAATTCTTTTAACCAAAATAGTTAGCGAAGTTTCTGATGTGGAAGATCCTGAGAAAGGCAACCACAGAGCATACGCTTCAAGTTTTTTCTTTTAGAAAAGATTTGAAATAGTGTTGGAAAAGAAGTGCCCAGAAGTGGGTCTAAGCTAGAAGGGAAGACATGGCTCTGATACCAAATATACAGACACTAAGTGGGTACAAACACAAAGTAGGTAGGATCGCAAAGAGAGAGAATATAAGACACAGGATTATAAGAAGACACTGATATTATTGCTTACTGACTTAAGTCTGTCGATTACAAAGGTAGTGCCCTCCTTTTATAGGCAGATGGAGGGACTACAAACACAGGAGTTATCGTCATGTATTACATCAGGATAATAGGACCCCATATAATTAAAGGTTACTATTACAAGACTTTTACAGTTACTCCTATGACTTCTACGTACTACTCTGCTTAGCATTTATTACAATAGTACTTCCAACAGACTAATAAAACTACTACAAGCCAAAACAGTATTTTCAATAATTTCGCTTGCACCATTTGATGTCCAAAGTCAGGTTATAGTCAGAAATTTGACCTTCTTGAGTGTCTCCACGATCGTGTTTCAGCTGAAACTGCATGATTCCTACTTAATCCACTACACATCAGAATAGAAGAAATTGGCTCCAACAAGTACCAGGTAAAATCTTCAGTTCACATCGGAGTAAATCATCAGATATAACCTTCACAATACCATAGAATATACAAATGAAGATGAAATCACAAGTTAAACCCTTACACTTGAACACATTCCATAAACACATTCAGCCTCTGTCAGACCCAAAAAAATACCTGACTTTAGGCGACAAGGAAACCGGACAACAAACTTTCAAAAACTCATTCAAACAACATAAGGAATAAGATGACCTGTAAAATAAAACCGCAAAACAGACTCTAAAGCTTCCCCCCTACCCAAATTTGAATCCGCCAGCTGGAAGGTTGGGATGGGCATTTCCAAAATTAAAACCTTGTTGATTTCCATCTATTCCGTCCTGGACATGATGTTCTTCCTCATCTTCCTCAGCCCAGTATCTCTCTAACATCTTCACAGCCTTCTCATAGATCTCATGGTTGTCGTGGGTCTGGAGATTCTCGATCTTATCCAATCCTTCACATTCATCAATCATTTGTGCGTATAAATTGATTCCGCTGTTTAGTCCGACTTCCTTGTCTGCCTCACCCACTTTCAAGATGTTCTCAAGCCCCTCAAGGCACACAGTCACGATCCGTGCATCCGGACAGATTAGAAGATCACACAGTGGCTTGATGCAACCTTGGCTCGCCAAAAATCTGCGAGGAGTGCAATTGCACACATGAGTGCATGCCTTGGCTCAATAAGTTATTTGCCACATATATGTGGACATACAAGGAGGACAAGAAAGGGATTGATGAAGATCGATTGAAGACTAAAAACCTATTCTACTTGAGAAACTCTCAAGTATTTAGGAAGCCGATAAAGTTAAGGATATTACTTCTTTTTCTTTTTCCTACTTGTCTCCAAATTTGATTTATCATTTACTTGGTTTCACTACAATAGGCACATATGTAATGGTAGGGATAGATATGATGATTCCGAACTGAGATATTGATTTGGAATCTGTATCCTCTTTTCTTCTTTCATTTGCTTCTCTTCTCATCATTCTTCTTCTTATACTTCAAATTATTCTTCTCAATCTTCACTTCTGGCACTACAGTACGTATAAGTGGAATGACCAACTGAATTGTGTTAATTCAGCAACCTTTATAAGCAAAATAAGGCTAGTGCAATCATCAATTATCACAAGAAATTCAACATACAAGATTAACTTCTTGTTACGTAGTACTCTCTCCGTCCCATAAAATTTGGCATTTTCAGGAATGCGTGCCATTTTTAAATTGCATATATCTTTCAATTCATAATGTTTTAGGCGATTTTTTGAACTTTGTTTAATAGAACAAATTTAAATCTATCAAACAAGATCCATATTGCTTATAAAAAATGTTACGTATTAAAAGATATAATCAATTTTTTCATAGGACTAAAATGGTGAAAGTGCCAAACTTTATGGGACAGAGGGAGTAACATCTATCATTTGTGAAATGTATTTAGGGGATCTTCGCTATCTCACATCTTTTGTAGGGATATTTTAGTCTTTGGGATTAATTGGGTCAACTAATGCAGCAGTAGTATTTCTTTCTTTCTGAAACTGTGTACATAATGAGCTGTTAACAAGAAAGGGCCTGCTAAGTAGCTATGAGGACTACTGACCAGGAAGGCATTCTCGATTACTTACCTGAGGTATTTTTCTAGTGAAGATGGCAAAACACTACTATAGTTTGCACCAACTGAATATTTTGACCTAAATTTGTTGGGAAATGGAAAAAGAAATGAGGAAAGTGTCTATCTAAACTAGCAGAATCGTGGGACATCAAGAGTGGGAAGTTGATTGTTGGTTTTCATTCCTCACCCAATGCCTTTATTTGCCGATTCCTCTTCTACTGATGAGTAAAAAAGGGACCAAACCCGAGGCCTGCCCATATATGATGAACATAGCTTAACAGCCAATGGAGCTATACTTTGCTTATATACAGAAATAGACATAGAAGGCACACCGAATCTGCTCGGGAGATCCTCCTGAGGTAGCATTTGAGATAGCCCAGGCAGCCTCCTTCTTGATGTCAAATTCTGCTTGCTGTAGAAGTTGAATCAAAGGTAGGATGATATGGGCTTCAATAACAGCCTGTTCCAGAAACAGAAAAGAATTAAACAGAGTATGTGATTTGAAATATAAAAAGGCAAATCCAAAATCAACTCTCCTACTAGCTTAGGCAGAAGTATATGTGCATTGTGCGCTGGGCTTAGTCTAAGTTTCTTTTTCCCAGTTCCCAATGTATCACCCGTTGCCTATTTCATGGTACTGCTTAACAGAAACTGCTTCCACCATTTCTTGTTATAGTGAAAGCACAAAAATAAATATGGCTACTAATGTGTTGCTAATCCACCATGTCACTTAATAAGGGAACTGGAAATTAACTTGATATTGTCAAGCAAAACAAAATATATAACTTCTCTGGACAAACATAACAAGAGTTGTTTTGTGCCCCTCATCTGACAGGCTCTCTAAACTATCTGTGAGTAGTTCCACTCAACTCTGAAATCGCCATTCTGAGATCACTATGAAGATAAAGGCTCTGTTCGGTTCATCTCCAGTGCTCCTCTTCTGATAGGCTCTCTAAACTCTGTGAGTAGATCCACTCAATTCTGAAATCAACATTCTGAGATAACTACGAAGATAAAGGTACCGTTTGATTCATCTACAGTACTCCTTTTCTTAACATAAAACTAAAATAAGTGCTTGTCTAGGTGGTTTACAAATTATACACTGGAAATATTTTCCAACAACAAAAAAATTCCCATAGAAATAGAACTAAACGAAAGTTGAAAAGTATTTTTAAACATTGTATTCAAAATTGAAACGAGCAAATTCTGAAAAAAAAAAAATTCATTCAAATTGATTGTGAAAAGAAAATCTAAAAATAATGGTAGAAAGAACGAGCATAAATCGCTCAGGTCACTGAAGACTCATTCACTCACCTTCTCCTTATCTTGCACTCCTTGACTGCAAAATAAATTAAAATTTAAGCAACTGACTAGCTGCTCTTTTCCAGTAGCATATCGATCTAGGACAACAATCTCAAATAAAGACAAAATAAGAAGGGGAAAAGAACCCATGGGTCATAGATAAAGCAAAGGTGCGGATATCAACCCCTCATTACGACCAATGAATCCCTGTGAGTCATGGTTGACCAACATAAATATTTATGCATAGTGGGTCAAGTATAGTTTGCAGACATAAACATCCATTTGATTAATAGATATGTGAAGAAATCCAATACCTGAATTTGACTTCTATTGCCAGCAGTGATGTTTGAAATCGTCCAGCAAGCTTCTTTCTTGATGCTCTTTTTGTGGTTTGTTGTGAGAAGTTGGAAGAGACCAGGGAGAACATGGTTATCTATTATAAACTGCAAAAGATAAAGGAGCTATTATCTCACTCCGAGAAAAACGAAAATCAGTTTGAGAGAGACAGAGAGACACACGGGCACACACGCAAGTATCCACATATTTTAGATTCCTTTTGTTTGCGCTTACAAAAAGCATCGTACCCTTCATTCAAAGCATCACCCCCTTTGAGGCAGTTTGTATAACTTACAATTCTAAAGCAAAGCGTGAGATTGCCGACAAAATAAAATGAGGTATACTTCTCGTTGCTTGGAAATTGAGAGTTTGGCTTTGTTTACTTTCTCTTTACTTATAACGATTGATTATAAAATGTAAAAGGTAGAAGGTAAGCTGGAGATTTTCCATGTGAACACTTGTAACTTGTTTCTATGGCGAACATTGAATTATCCTTCTCAGTTATATGCTGGTGCGCATGATGTTGATTACCGCATAATAGACACATACGAATAGTGCAGGGATAGCAGAAAAGCATTTCCATGCTAGATCAAACATGAGGAAGGTTGTTCAATTTGGGTAGAAAAGTTCGCGTTTGTCAGAGATAGCAAAAATGGGTAGCATTCTAATGATTTTAGTAAATAGGACGGTAGGAATGGCTTTTGCACTTCAAAGTTTTCAAACGGTTTTAAATTGGTTGAATCAGCAAGATGTTGCAGGAATTGGCCAAAGATTTTCATGGTCACTGCTTTTCGGGAGTTTAAGAGGACATAAGATTACTTGAATACTAGTGCTGATTCAAGTAACAGAACTCTGCTAAAGAGAATGTGTAAAAGGACTCTAATGCCCTTGTCTTCTCCCTCTCAATCTCTCAGGCCCTCTCTTCTCTTAACAAATTTATTGGTTTGATCTTTTTAAAATATGACCGCGCAGGTGTGTGTGTATAAATATGAGAGAGAGAGAGAGAGAGAGAGAGAGAGAGAGAGAGTGTGTGTGTGTGTGCGCGTGTGCGTGTATGTGGGGGGGGGACTTTGATGGCTGAATTTCTGATAAAAAAAACACTTACTTCAGTTCTGCCAAAAACAGATTACCAAAATGAAAAACAGAATGGATAAATCAATTTGGTTGAATCAAATCATTGGCTTCTATTCAAATTTGTATTCCTCTATTCAGCAACTGCGACAATTTGTCTAGTTACCAAATCTTGAATCACAATTCAAGAACATCAAAATCCATGTGCCCAGTTCAGAATCACCTTATCTTGATCTCTACATATATTCTGACCAACCCACTTGTCATAACATACACATACATATATGTAAATAAATAGGGAAGAACTCTATTTTTACTAAGGCACAATTAAAGACAGGGGTTTTCGAATTTCCGTTTGACGGGAAAAAAAAAAAATTAAAGACGGGGGTTTTCGATGTGGGTAAGATTTTCAATTGGGATATGCAATTTCGGTTCCATTAGCGATTGAGGATGAGAGAGAGAGAGAGAATAAGCTGCAAAGAGAAGACAGAGACAATGATCGGCAATTGTTGTTGTGGCCGACATCGGCAATAAGGATGAGGTTTGATTTTTCATTGGAATTTTGGATTGGAGTTTAGTGGTTTGGGTTGATCTACATTTGGTTAAAGAAAGAAGTTCTGTTGTGTTAGGAACCCAATACATATATAGCTTTACAACAATATACACACAAAAGCCTACAAGTATATATGCAGCTATACATATACAAATTCGTATTTGTCCATTTAAAATTCTTCTCATGTAATTAGGACCCATTTTGCAAGTTAGTATGAATTAGGACCCATTTTGTTGTAGATGGATATTTATTTATTTGTCCATGGGCATGATTCAAGAACATAAGAGAGAGAGAGAGAGAGAGAGAGAGAGCGAGCGAGCATGGAGGAAAAGAGGGAGAAGTGAGGAAGAAGATGGATGGCACATGTGGAATTTTGGAGATAGATTAGGGTATTTTGTATCATAATTGTTGTTGTATTCATATTCACTTTCGACAGAGGTGTGTGAACTACACCTCCAGTTAAATTAGATGGAAACTCTAACTGTGCACATTGGTCCGACAACCACAGGGTGGTTATGTGCTGATAATCAAATGTGAGCCCAAACCGCATGGGGTCAAACTGAAATTTTTCCCCATCTTATATTTGGAGGCTAAACCTTGACGAAGTGCAATTGAATGTTCCAGACTGAAAGATTGTTCCTCATTGGGGCCTCAGCACGGCACAGCAGAGCAGATGATAAACTCATAAAAGTTTTGGCGTTCTTGGGATGTTGTTTTCTTGGGTTCATTTAGAGGATGGTCCAACACAGGAAGCGAAGGTGGTGTCGAGTGGTTCAACGGGTGGATATAAAGGATAGTTTTCATCTTTACATTATAACCAGCGAGTTCAGGCATTCCAGGGAGGGAGATGAAGGTGGCACATGAAGAGGCAGCATTGTGGATGCGTGGTGATGTTGTCGTCCAGCTGCACGGAGGTAGGATGTTGTTGAGGTCTTGGATGTTATAATAGCCCAGGAACAACTTTTTTGCGAAATGAAAGAAACGTCTTTTCCCCCAAGTATCAATCACTTGTGTACATCACAAACCCACATTTTCTCTTTGTTAGACAAATGGAATCACAATCCTTTGCTAGAAAGTAGGAAGTGTTCTGCCTCTGCTGAATGTAACTGACTAGATTGCCAAAAACAAATTCACTATCTTGAATAATTTAGGAATGTAATAAACGAGTAGATCTAGTAATTGGTCGTGTGAATATTATAGTTCTGTATTTGTAACCTGCTAGTAGTGTTGATACAGAAATCAATGAATAACAAGAGAAACATTATTGCATCAAAATGACGATAACTGGATACGTGTAGAAATCATCAATACCTGAGTCTGTCCATCATCACCCGTAACAATGTTTCCCACTGTCCTTAGAGCAGGTATAAGTACCGTTGACGATGGATGACTTGCGGAAAACAAGTTCTAGTTAGTACAACTTTAAGATCCAGCAATCACAAAGAAAATAGCAAGGAAGAAGTACATCCCTAGAAAAAAGGAAATGTTATTCGTAATTTGCAAAAAGAAGGAATTATTTGTTTTGGACAACTAATTCAATAAAACGAAAGGGGAATCTGAACTAAAAAAATCAACGACATAGTTTATGTTATTTAGAGAAGAAAAAAAAAGGAACTTACAGAAGAAGCTCCACCAGTCGTGGACAGACACCTGCGTCTATCACAGCTTGAATTTTTTCATTTGGGCCGTCCGAAAGATAAGAGAGTGCCCAGCAAGCATCTGTTAGAACTTCTTCATCATTTAAGTGGATAAGTTGCCGAAGAACTGGCAATGCAGGTTTCACCTGGCAATTAACAAAAAGAAGCAATTACCATAAGCTAACTTTCCACCTGAATGCAGCTAGTCAAAGGGCCAATTATCATCAGCCCCAACATGAGACCCCAAAATGAGACAAAAACAAACCTTTAGGGCAGCGTTTGGCTAACTGGAATGAGGCTGCAATGGTATACTAATCCCTCTAAATATGTATTGTTACCGTTTGATCCGCAAGAATAACATACAGGCATGTGCATTACAAGTGGAGTTACCATTCTACAACTTGGGGGAAAGCCCACTCCATTGCGAGAAGCTCCATGATATTGTCACAACTCACAAGACAAGTCCAGACACCTACGTAGTCTTTTGGTTTGTTGGAATAACCACAGTGAGGAACAACCTTGTTCGTTTAGGGGTTTTGAGGGAGGTTTTTGAGGGTAATGAGTGGAGAGAGATAGATAGATAGAGAAAATTTATTGGAGACCGTGCCTAGGGTTTTTGAGTCCCCCAAACGAACAAGGCCGAAATGTTCAATCCTGAATCATGAGCCAAGATCAGCCCCGATTGACAGGTTGAAATTCAGTGACATGCTACGTTTGCTAAGGCTTTGAAAAAGCTAGACAAGGGCATGAACAAATAGGAATATCTCTACTACATTCAAACATATCTATCACAGGTCAGGATAAAAAGCCGCATGATCTTGAAAAAAGGACACAAATCTAATGACGTGTGCCCTCTTTTCACGTTGCGGCATACAATATTCACCTTCCAAGGTCAAATATCAAACTAGAAAGAAAAACAGGCACATTATGTTGAAAGAATTAGATAGTAGTCAAAGGAGGCATATATCTCTGACATAAACAAGACTGATCGTTACTCATCATGAGCATGTTCAAGCTAGGCTCATTTGTGAAATGAACTTCAAACCCATGCTCGAATAGGGTTATTAATGAATAAACAAGTATGAACAAGTTGATTAAAGAGCTAGCTCAAGCTCTAAATACACAACTCATTCCAGTCGCAGCATTAGAAATCCTTAGAATATATAACCCACAAAATCTGCAAGATTATTTTTAAAAAGACTTTGGGATGACTACAACCTGCTCAAATGGTGTTGGAGGCTTGCCCCGACAGAAGTTGGACAAAGTCCATGTAGCATTTCTCAGCATAGACAATTTTGAGTGTTCATTCAACTGAGCTAGCAAAGGCATAAGCGCACTGTGACTAAGAACAAGGTCTCTACAACTTGGAGAGTCACCAGCGACATTACCCAAAGCCCATACTGCCTGTTTGTAAGACACAAAAGTTGAGATATGCAAATTCATAAGTAGTCACAAGCCTCACAACAAAAATAATACTAATGGACCTGTATTGGGAAACCATTAGGTGCTTGGCGTACTTGGAATTTAAAAAACAGAAAGGAGGCAAAAGATTCTGGAAACTAGGGCCCCGTTCAGTTGCACGGGAAGGATGGGAAAGGCCAGGAAAATCAACTTTCCTATGTTCAGTTACCAGGAAAGTTGTAGGACCAACAGCTTCAACTTTCCCACTGGGAAACACTTTCTTACAAAATAGGTTTTGCCGAAAGGAATGAATTCTTGTTTTCTTGCAAGATTTCTTGTCAAAAGAACACACACTGAAAAATAAATTTCATTTTATTTTACATCACCTCACTTCACTTTTCCTGGGAACCAATTTCCCACAACATTTTTGACAACTGAACGGAGCCTAAGGAACTAGTAATAAAATTCGGAAAAGGCTAGCGGAAAAGAAAAATAAAAGAATGAAGCAGAATAAAAGAATGAAGCAGAATAAAAGAATGAAGCAGAATGGCGTGAAGACATCCAAGCTCCCCAATGGCAACATTTCCATTTAGAGGAAAGCTACCAAGAACAATGGAAATTCCAAACATCTAAATTTGTGAAATAGAGAATCCAGGCAAATTCAATCAGAAAAGCGCTTCTGCAGCATGGTTAGTAAAGGCCAGTCATATACTTGAGAACAATTTCAACAAGATCTCCAAAAATTTAAGCAAACTAGGTCACATGAACCGAGACACCCAGGGTTGTCAGAGAAATATGCAATAGTTACCTGCTCGCGGACATCATCACTACCAGAGCTCAAAAGTTGCACAAATTTGGGGACAGCGCCATATTCCATAACAACTCTAGTATGCTCTGATGTCCCGGAAGCAACATTGGTCAAAGCCCATGCTGCCTCAAACTGAGTAAAAAAAAAAAGGGCTATCAAGAATTCAAGATGGTGCTAGATTAATTTAATCTATTGGAAGTGGAACTATCAGTTCAGTTGAAAACAATTAGAAGTGCAAAAACTCCATACTTGCAGTTGAGGCAGATCATGCCTTCCAAGAAACTCCACAAATCGAGGCACAACACCTGCTTTTATCACTTCATCTATAGGAGGGCAGCGCTCTGGGGAACACAGCAAACCAAAAAACAAAAACAATACTTAAAACAGGTCTATTGAGTATCATAAACATTTCCAGTACTCCGCACCTACCAATTGATAATAGCTTTCTGAACTGAGCGGTTGCTTCAACTTGCGCTCCAGGATCCTCAGACCATACTCCTTGCACCATCAAAGGAATACTTTCCAACTGTTACGATATAGTAAACAACTAAAGGTGAATTTAAAGCAAAATTGAGCATTGGTTGTTTACAACCACACACTCCCAATAATTAGTTCACCAAAATGAATTTATATTAGAGCGACATCTAGATGCTCCATTGCTAGCCTCAAAATTAAGAGAAAAAGAAACCGGGTCTGAAAGGCTTTACAAACAATTAGGAATTGCAAGATTTTACTCACATCAAGTTCAAAACGAAACAAAAACTAAATTGCACTTAAGGCCTCCAGTTAACTTCCAAACTGTGATGGGTGATCATTAATTTACAAAGATACAACTTCAACCTATTGACTGAAGATACAACTTCAACCTATTGACTGAAGTTAACAGGCTATATTCAGAACATGAAGTATACATGAAACAGCAAAATGAAGAAGCAGGATGTAGCAGCAGATCAGCAGCTACTGAAAAAATAACCATAATGATTGGTTGGCATTGAATAGAGGAAAACAAAGTTAATGTGCCATATTTGTTTTCAGTGTCATTTCTGTAAAAAACATTTCAGAAACCTTTTTTAAGAACAAACATACTCATCATCTTCATAGCTTATTCATCTTTTAGTTTTTATGACTTCTGACAAGTACAACACATGTTTAAAGTTTTCTCGAAAGGGGATTCTTTTGCAAATTAAGTAGACAGATAAAATCGAACATATTTTCCAAAACTCAGTCCAGAAACATCAACCAAACAAACCAAAGAAGCAGTATTCCAAAAGTCGCTAGGCAGTAGTCGGGCGGCCGAGCACCGCCTAGCGCCTAAGCGATTAATCGGCGCCTAGACATTAGGCGGATTTTCTATTTTTTTTTTAAATATTCTCCTACCCCCTCCCTAAGTTTTTGAGAAAAAATATAACAACATATGTAAAACAAAACATTAAATATGGCACTCCAATAAAAAATTACACCGCCGAGCCGCCCAATTGCCCGACTAACTCTGCCTAGCCATCTAGCCCAGCCTAATATGCCTAGCGCCTAGCCCACCTAACCGATTAATCACGCATAGCGGCCGATTAATTTGCCCGGCGCCTAGACAACCACCTAGGACCCTAGGCGCAGCAGCGGGTACCGCCTAGGCGCCGATTAATCAGCCGCCTAGTCTTTTACAACACTGCAAAAAAGTCAGCTAGGGTAGGCTCGTCTAGTTTGGCCCCAATTCTCTCATCAACCAAACCTACACCACATAATGTGCATGAGTGAGCGCGAGCAGGAACCCGAGCGCAAGCGCCAGCACGAAAACGTCTTTCAAAAACATTCCAAACCTACTCAAAATCACGACAGCGTGAGCGGAGCGCAAGGATTGAAAGCAATTCGCAAGCGAAGGGTCCTACTCAAGGATTATGTGACTCTATATATATAAGAACCATACACAATTCAAATTCAATAAAACAAACCCCTCGATCAGGGCAATTGAAATATGAAATTCTCAGCGAGGGCAAAACGGGAATTATCACCCTCTTCTCGATGGCGGCAGGGGTGGACTGAGAAGCATCAGAGAGTTGGAGAGACTGAGGATGATGATTACTCAGACCCTCCCTGCGCTTCTTCAAGAGATTGTCCTCTCGCTTGTTCTTTCTGATCTCCACCAGATTGTCCTCCCTCCGCCGCCGCGCTTCGTCGCCGTCGACGCCGAGTTTGTACGACTTCTTCCGGACCTCCGCGCGAGAATTGGGTCGCAGAGACATTGGCGATTGCTGTGCTGGGGGGGGGGGGGGTTTCGCTCGCTCTGGAGAAGTTCGACGAAACGTCTAGGAGAGAGAAAACTGAAATGGGAATCGAAGAATAGAAGTTGTAGATCGTGGAGAATACTTATAAAAGGCGGGGTGGGCTGTCTGTCTCTACTCTCTATTCTCCTGTGGCTGGGTCCCGTGGGCCGTGGGTTGGCCATTTTTTAAGAAGCATGTTTTTAAAAAATATTAATTATCAAAATACTTTTTTGACTGTCATTTTTTCAAATTTCTAACATCCTTTTTTTTAGTATTGTTTACTCCAAATTTTTACTAGATATAAGTAAAAAATTTACGTTATATTGTTCAGCTTGACAAATAGAATCGAAAAATAGGACTATAATAATCAAGCCCAAAATTGAATTTTATTTTACGAAAGATGGCTAGAAGAACACTTAAAAAATACTCTTTTAAAAAAGACGTTTCCATTGTCTTTAGCATTATTTTTAGTGAACTTAACATTTTTTAGTTATATTTTTATAATTTTTTTATTCCCTTTGCCAAGACGAACAATATAGAGAAAAGTAATCTTGTAAAAAAATTTAAAAAATACCAACAAAAAGCCGGCGAAAAGTTAGCCCTTGGGCTCTGAGTTAAACTTGCAACTCTGTTTACCTTGGGATTCAAGACCCATCAGTAATAAGGTATTGTGGGCAATGTTATTAATTTGGGAGTTCTATTTCTACTTTTGTATTGCATCCTTACATTTTTTTTTCATTGTAGTTGTTTAGAAGTCACTGATCAGATGTGATCAGTCTCATCCGTGTAAGAATTAGGAATTCCTATTCCTATTTCTGCTTTTGTATTGCGTTTTTCATGTTTTTTCATTCTACTGTAGTTGTTTAGAAGTCACATAGTAGACTTTATTATGTCAAAATTAATATAATTAATCATCAACATGATACAGCCACAATTTGAAAATCAATTTTGGAGGAACTTCTGAATTCTTATTTTGCATTCTTTAACTATATTCCAACCAGAAATTAAATGTACCCCTGACCTTTTATCCAAGGACTACCCATCCATATAACAAGGGAGGGGTTTTTCTCAATAAAATATTCTTTTCCAAATAAATCTGAACCCTCCATTTCAATAAATCCAACGGTCTAATTCTATCCCTCTCACAAACTAACTTTTGGATGGCATGTTTTGTAAATAATGTGCAATCCATGGGCTAATAACTAAAATGGCATTTTGGTGAAAAGAACTAGGTATCTTCGTTCAAATTTGAAACGATCTCAGCCTCCAATATACATCTTCTCTCTCTCTCTCTCTCTCTCTCTCTCTCTCTCTCTCTCTCTCTCTCAATACGTCGAAGCCAGCAGAGAACCCACCGTCGTGGCCGCCGAGCTTTCTCGGCTTCCTTCTCTTCCCCTTCATCTGGAGCATCCCAGAAGCCTCACCACCGAGCTCTCCACCGCCTTCCCCGGCAACGGCGACTTCGTCATCTAGGCCCATAAGGCCTTCGGTGATGATTAAAATTTACAGTGAAGAACCCACCGTCGCGGCTGCCGATCCCCTCCTCTCCCTCCTCGGCTTCCTTCTCTCTCTGGGGTAAGAATCCCCCCATCCTCTCTCTCTACAATTTATTTTCTGATTCGATTTTTTGGGTTTTATTTTTTCAGTTTCAGAAACAGAAACAACAGCCGGAGGTGGCGCACCAAGTGTTTCAGAATAGGGGTTTTCTTGCGGCGTTGAGTAGGTAGCCTAACTAGGTACTTATTTTTTTAGAGTTAATTCATTTAGTTTATCGGCTTCACCAAGTGTTTCAGAACAGGTGGTATACATTTGATTTAGTGTATTTTTTTTCCTTTCAGAAAGCAATTCAATAATTTGGAAAAGAAAGCAGTTCAATATTCTGGAAAAGGATGAAAAACTTGATAAGCTTGGGGCTTGAACAACTAGAAAAAGCAAAAAAAAAAAAAAAAAAATGAAGCACCGAAGGTGAGAACTCAAGCTTTTCCTGGACATTTTTGTGTCCTGTATTGTGAATGAAAGAATTTACTTAGGGATGTAGGGTTGTAACTGGTTGATGCATTTTGGAATGGGTGGGTATTTAGGTATGACGTGGCTTGAAGAATATTGTTTGAATGGGCGTATTGGTTTACTGCTAATCCAACTAAAATGTATGCTTTGTGATTATGCTTTCTGTACTGTGAATAAGTTTGCTTCCAATAAAGACCATTTGTAATTAAGAGGGTTTGGAATTACTTGATTTTTAGGGCTCTAAAAGTCTGATTCGTGCTTATCTATTGTGCATGTTAGGGGGTTTTCTACCTACATATCAAGCGTCACTCTCAAGTATGTTGATTCCTTTTTTAAAAAATTGAATTTTTTATGGGCCTTGAAGATGATCTATTTAAGACAGGTGTTCGATTAAATGTATGTACCAAATTGTAGCCAATTTCTGAGACCCGTTTTCACTGTGACTAATTTGGAAGACCATTTCTACACTAAAGTCTTCACCAAATTATGAGTCCCCTGCCGAAGTCTTTACAAAGTAGGCTTCATTCAATGATAAAAGTGTTTCGAAATGGTCTAATGGCATATGGGTTTGTGGAGACTAATTCAACAAATTGTATTGGGTACTCTCTTCACTCCAATTTAAGCCTTCTCATGTTCGACTTAGTAGGGGGGAAAATGGGCGGATTGTCCTTACGGCAATTTCTTTTATATGTAAAAGTGTCATATATGCGTTCATCAATTGTTTTACAGTCATCAATTTGGATCCACTACACTGATCAAAGATGTTCATTAGGAGAGCCATGAATTTTGATGAACTCAAGTTCTTACTCATTTTTTGGGAGTTAATGAAGCCTTGCGTCTTTCCTATAGTTTCTCATTACCGGTGGAAATCACCTGTTGTAACGGCCCCAATATGTTTGTTCCATTCAGCTCATTTATGCGTCTTCTAAGTGTGTGAATTCATTTTGCAGCGGTAAGAATTTGAAAATTGCAAGAGTGTCGGATCTCAAATCTCTCTCCGGCCCCTTAACGCTATGTGAGACTCTTTGATCCTCCAACAAATAGGTATGTTTCTTACTCTTGCACTAGAAAAAACTAATATATATTTTTTGTCCAAAGGTTTGTTAGAAAGTATCTGGATGTGGGATTATCCACAATTGCAGAATTGGTTTACCACCCAACAGTGACAAAACCACTAACCGCTAGAGAGGCAATTTGAGATGCAACTAAGAGTAGTGGATTAACCAGGCTACATTTTTTCATTCACCACATTACAGAGATTGGGGGATGTTGTAGGAGGACTGTGATGTAGCTTTCCATTTGCTCAATCCGAATTGAATTTTTTGTTTAAACCAAAAGGATTCTGAATGAGTTGGATTAGTTCAATAAGATTACTAGGTTGTTGAGCATTCTCCTCGATGGAGGTACTCCATTCCCATTGATACATGGACAATATCTCTCTCTTCATGAGGAACAGGGTTGAAGGGGGTAAAGAATGGTGGTGGTATTGAACAAGTTTGTCTTGCAAATTTATCTAATGCATGAACCATTTACTGGTAGAGATATTCTTGATCGATGATGGGGTACGGGGGTTGGATGCCATCTAACGGTTAAGATGCTACGCTCCTCTCGCATGGGTGAGACGTATACATACACAGGACTTGCTCCTATCTAATTGCAGACTTTCTAATGGAAAAAAAATAGTTTTTTTTTATGATTTTGTTGTAAGTTGTTTGCTTTCTTTGCAGTTTTTGTTGAAATGCCCATCGACTGGTACAAACAGGGAGGCTAAGTTGTGGTTTTGCCCCTAGCAAGTTGTCCTACCCATCCACCTGTACATGCAAAGAAGGCTAAGTTTTGGTTCAATGTAAGAAGCCCTTAAATTCAAAATTCCGAAAAGATTAGATTAATTTCAAAAAATCCCCTTTTATACTTATCTGCAGTTCATATTGGATTAAGTATGCTTTTCATATTAATTGTTCATCTTCTTAACGGAATAACCGACAGCGATGCTGTAGCTTTTTTGGCAGTGCTGATTTTGAGTGAGTCTGCTTCTTTGAACCTATTTTCCTGACAATATTGGTTCGGATAATCCCCTTTTTAACCATTTATGTTTCATTTGATTGGGTATTCAGCTGGTACTTTGCATGTGGTGGTGTGGCATTGATAAGAAATCCCATTTATTTTTGAAGTCTCTTTTGGTGTTCATGTTTGATTTCAATGTATGGAAACATGGCGAACACTAGAATCAACTGATTTTTTGCCTTTCAAAAAAAAATAGTTTTGCTTTTTCAAAATAAGATTCGGTATTTATGTGGATATTTAATGAGAAATCTTTTACGGTGGTATTGTTCTGTTTTCTACCTCTTTCTTTTTTTTTTTCCTTGATTAGAGGGCCTGTTAAATAAACGAGGTGTTGTATGTAATAAAAAATCACAATCTCCTTTACATTGTGTGCTTCAATAGATATGTTCCTAGATCCTAAGCTAAAACATAGGATGAGGATCACATGTATTTCTTAGAAACTGAAGTGCTCTACATGAACAATTCTCTTATTAGTTTTTGTTGAAACTACATTGTTGAAATGGTTGTGTGGTGGCATGGATTTGATGCCAAGAACCCTTTGATTAAAAACTCTTTTTATGGTTAAGTCTGCTTTTTGATTGGCCCATCGGGATATTGTATAAGCATAAAAAGAGAAGGTATGATATTGATGGTAACCTACATTTTATTAGTATCAATTTTCCTTACTTTTCAAATGTTTTTGTACCATGTAGGGTTCAAATGTCAGTTATGATATGCGAATAACTGAAAAGTGAGACCATAATGTCTTCCGCTTTGATTCGATAAGCTCGCTAATCAAATCTATTGAAAGGAAAAGCAACAGCCAGAGAAAAAGAGAATGTATACTTAGTGAGAAGTATTAAGTAAAATGCATGAAAGTCGCATGGTTCCTTAACCAGTTTCTTAAAATTCTCTTTTGAAATATTTAGCAAGTATACCATGTTTCCTTCGTTGATTGATGTGGCTTAATATGTTTATAGGATGTGGATGTTAGGGAATTGTGACATGAATTTTGAACACCCTAGACATTTCTACCATTTTAACATGGTTTTGTGATGAAGCGTTGATAACTTGCCCTGGTAATATATTGCACTTGAACTGTTGAACATGTTTTTGTGATGATGTGCAATTAAACATCAGAATCCTAGGTCAAGTGTTGTGTCTTTTGTTGGTTGTGCTATGGTTGTGATGATGTACACTTTTTTTTTACTTTTTTGATGGCTCAATTAGCATTTTTATGGGTTCTGTTTTGGCTTTCTAATGTTTGTTAACAGGTTGCCAAATATCTACCACCTCTTGGACCTCCTTATCATCAAAGCTATTCCAATTCTTGGTAAATGTGGTTCTCCTCAATGAAGAATTGATTAAATGTATTCTCGAGAGCAGATAGTTATGGATTGAAGCTCATATGAAATTTTTTAGAGAAGTTAAGTTTGTTTGTTGGGTATGGTGTAAAATGCGTTTCATTTGTACATAAAGGTGCAGGCGATTGAAGTCTACTCAAGTGTTCCCACATTGATGGATTTCAACATTTGTGCTTGAAGTGAGAATGCATTGTGAACGGCTTTTCAGAATAGTCGAGCACTAAGCTAGATATACATAGGTCAGATAGATAAACTGAAAGAACCTTATTTGGTTAAGACTTCTCGGAAAAACTTCCTTCGTTGGCTGGAGTGGTCAATAGTAGATACCGATAATTCATTTAAGTTGTTTCTAAAATGCGTTGTGCCGTGCCTTCAGGCACGGGCAATTTCTAGTATGCATATATTTTGTATGCTCTCCTTCTTTTGATACATATTAAAGTTTTAATGAACTCAATTGATAAATCACGTAAATAATTGTGATGTGTGTTTCTTTGTGTGTTTAGCATGATTATTGTTCGTTCGATTATGTGTCTTGATTTTTGTGTCAAATTCCATAACAATATCAGTCAAAAATATATATATTTGTTACTCATAATTTTGAAATATAATCGACTCATTTCACTAGATAAATACAGGTTTAAAAATCTATGTTTCTCATTTTCCTTGCTTATTTTTAAAGGGCTGGACATAGAAAATTTTGAATAATTTTTTTCCTTGGAACTTCACCACAACAATAATCAGAACCGTTCACATTTTAGAGCTCGTCAACAACATTGACCATGCCAAAAATTAAGTTGATCGAATATCATTTAATACGATATCGAAGTGCATTTATCTTCGGATAATTGTGTCAATGAATTACAATCCAGTGGTGCATACTTTTTTTTCCCAAACTTTTTTTTTTGAACGGTTGCCTAAACTTAATGCATTTTGAAATTATATCAAACAATATCCAATCAATGGAATTTTGGTGTGATAATATTCTCAACAAGTTTTAAAAATTAAATGGTTTGGATTACCATTGTGGACCCGAAAAAAGTACACCAATAATCCAAACTAGACCGAAGGTTAAATGACAGGCTGGTCCAATATTCTAAGCGCGATTCCCTCCCGTTCCGGCCCAATCTGAAAAGGCACACAAAAGGAATCAAAGGATTGTGCCGATTCCTTTCCCTTTTCTCTTCCCACGTCACTCTTTCTCCCTCTTATCTGTCTCTCTTTCTGCATCTTTCTCTCTCTTCTGTCAGTCTCTCCCTCTCTCTTTCCCTTTTTCATTTTCAATTTTAAAATCTTCCTAACTTTTGTTGCACATATTCGATTTTGAAAAAAATATCTATTTCTGAAATCTACTTAACGAGCTCTATAAAATAAGACCAATACCAAATGTTAAATAATGTGTAGATTTTTTTTTGAATGTATGCTCTCTCTTTTTTTTCGCATTATAAAGTTCTAAAAGCAAAATTTACAATAGAAATTTTGATTTTACGTTGTTTATTATGAACTTACGTTGTGTTTTCAAATCCAGTGTCTATGGTTATTTATAAAAAAGTTTATTTTGTTGTGTTTTGAAATCCAGTGAAATTCATGAGCTTAAACTAAGGAAATTTATGAGTTCGAAACTAATGAAATTCATAAGGAGATTGTTGTTTTTTGAAATCCAGTAAAATTCACAAGCTAAAAACTAAAAAAATTCATGAGCTCAAAGCTAGTAGAAATCCATGAATTCAGAATTTCAAAATTAGCGAAAGAAAGTGAAATTCACAAGCTCGAAAGCTAGTAAAGCTAGTTAGATTCACGAGCTCAAACTAACAAAATTCATGAGCTCGAAGCTAATGAAAGTCATGAGGTTATTGTTATTTTTTGAAATCTAGTAAAATTCACGAGCTAAAAACTAATAAATTTCATGAGCTCATTAAAGTTAGTAAAATTCATGAGTTCAAAATTTTAGAACTAGTGAAACTCAGTGAAATTCACGAGCTCGAAAGCCAGTAAAATTCACGAGCTTCAAGTTAGTGAATGTTGGACACATGGGAAAAGGGAGGGAGGGGCTCCTTGCACGTAATTAAATGCACATGTGATCCTTGATGGGAATTAAAAACTAGTTATCTAGACTAAGACGTAATTTGCTGAATTTTGGAATTAGTGAAAAATTCACGAGTTTGAAAAACTAGTGAAATTCAAAAGGTAAATCTACACCTGGTGAAATTTGAAATCTAGTAAAAATTTGTGAATTTTGAGAAGTACAGAATTTCACTAATTTTTTGAAGTAGTGAAATTTTGTCAAAAAAAAGTTACCAGTCGGAGTGGTTGCTGAAATTAGTGAAATTTAAGAGGTAGTGAATTTCATCAATTTTTTGGAGTAGTGAAATTACGCCGAAAAAAGTCACCGGCCGGAGTGGTTGCCGATCGGAAGTAGTTGTGGGTTGGAGGTGGAAGGGGGTGATGAAAACTTTGAAAAGATATAAAGTGTGAAATTATATTTAGTTAATGGTAAAATGGTAATCTTCACATAAGGTTGTCCTTAGAGGTAAATAAAAATTGAGTTAAATCTTAATGGAAATTAAATCTTGATTTTCTAGACGAGAGCTGTTACTCACACAGGCCTTTTTAAAATATATCATGCACACATCACGATGTGGGCCCACGACGGGTTCCAAAAAATTATCCGATTCGTTAATTAAATGCAAAACATTATTTCAAGAGTTCCCGCAAAAAATAGCTCAATCCGATACGTATAGATACTTAATTCAATCATCTAATTTTCTCATTCAGATTTCAAGATAATGAAAAGTTAGATGTTTTAATTGATTACTTAAAAGTATCGGATTGAGCTAAATTTTTGCAAAGACTCTTAAAAAAATATTTTACATTTAATGAACAAATCAAATCATTTATATGGAACCTAAAGTAGATCCCATACCGTAATATGTGCACGATCGGTTTTAAAAAGATATGTGTAAACAGACTTTGTGTTTTTAACACACAGGTAATTTTCTGTCTGGTTGGTAACCCACTGAACAAGGAAGAAGACCCTTGGCTCGATCCTTTACATGCTGGTTAGAGGGCCCATGATATATGAACTTTTGACGCGAAGAGAGAAGCTCCAAGGCGAGAAAGATTTCTGTTCGCGACAGCTTTTCTCTTCATGTATTTCTGATCATTTTCTTCTTACTATGGATTTTGATAAAGATTTTCCTGCGATTGTACGAGTCTTGTCTGCTGTTAAGGTGGTGTTTCACTTTTAAAAAAAGTTATTTTTTTATAAACGAAGATAATTTTAAATTCAAATATAATGAAAATGAAATTTTTTTTTTCAATTTTTTTTACACCGTTTAAAAGATCTTAATGAGATCTATCAAATAAGATCTATATTTGTAAGAAAATTATTTACGTAAACATATAATTTTTGAGCTTGAAATTATCTTTTTTTCAAAAAGTTCATTTTTCACAAAATCGAAACACCCCCATAAGTCTTTCAATTAGGCTATGTTTGGAACTTATAAAAAGAAAGAAAACAAATTTTCCCTTTCAGTTAGTTGATTGAGAGAGAAAGGAGGAAGAAAATAAAAATTTTAAATTGAATTAAAGTGTTTGGAACCTATTTTTTGTCTTTTCATGTTTAGTTTTTTGGTTTTTTGGATTATGGTCAGAATTTATTTTATAATATGAGTAGTGTTTGGGAGATAT
>BPLS01030117.1:0-14158 GCA_019656275.1 Rhododendron kiyosumense | reverse complement strand
TTTAAAATTGTGTTGATAGCATTGCTCTCAAACTTGATGACTAGATTTTACGATTATTGGTAAAATATTGCTGCCGTTTTATTTTATTTTTATCAAAAAGCAATATAATACATTCGGCGAAGCCTTTCCGTACTTACATAATTTTCATCTTCATCTGACAAATAGTGATAAGAAAATATACACAATCCATGCAACAACTATAAAAGACCATGTTCGTTTTCCGTTTTGGGATTTTCGGTAATGAGTGGAGAAAGATAGATAGAGAAATAAAATTAATACTCCCTCAGTCCAAAAATATTTTTTGGTCCACAAAATTAGAACGTAAAAATAATACAATTTTTGTAAAAAAAATTCAAATTTTTTTTCAACAATTTACTAGATATCGATGAGTTCTTTTAATTTATGAAATAAATTTAAATTTTTTCTTAAAAAAATAATTAATTTTAGTTTTCATTTTGTGGCCGGACAAACATTTTGGGACGGAGGTCGTAATTATTTAAAAATTTATTAGGAACGGTTTGCATATAGATAATTCCAAATCCAAAATTCCCAAAATATTTCGCGGCCATATGTAATTTCACGCGGCCAAGGGTAATTAAAAGCGGTGAAGTGTAATTCCACGCGGCCAAGAGATATGTAAAACACGAAAGAATTGTTTACAGTGATCCCGCTTTCAATATTTCTCGGCCAGATGCAATTTCATGCGGTAAAAAGTAATTCAAAACAGACAAGTGTAATTCCGCGCGGCGAAGAGGTATACAAAACACGAGAGAATCGTTTACAATGATCCCGCTTTCAATATTTCGTGGTCAGATGCAATTTCATGCGGCCAAGAGTAATTACAAGCGGCCAAATGTAATTCCGCGCGGCTAAGAGGCATGTAAAACTCGAAAGAATTGTTTATAGTGATCCCGTTTTCAATTAATATTTCACGGCCATATTTAATTTCAAGCGTTTAAGGGTAATTAAAAGCGGGCAAGTGTAATTTGGTGCGGGCAAGAGTCATGTAAAATGGTTTCAGATACGCAGATAACCCAACAGCAACAGATCGTAGACATTGAATCGACGACAATGGGCGAAGTCAATCTGATCAACATTTGGCTCCCAATCCCTTCTTCTGTTTCTAAACGTTAATACGGAAAATTCTCTCTCCATTTTCTTGTATTTAACTGTTTGGTTGCACTTGCACATAATACGTTCGAATAAATGTCTATTCAGTTATCCCTAGACCAACACCCTTCATCTCAACCAACAGTCTCTTATCTTGATTTTGCTTTGTATGCTTGCCTAATTTGCTACAATGTAATTCTGGGTTATATGAAGAATTTGTTTTTCTCCTCATGTTAGCTTTGTCAAGTCGATTAACTTTGTCTTGTTCTGAATTTGTGGTTGTTATACTTTTACTTTCGTTGAGAATTGACGATATAGATTGAATTTGAATTTTGAGTGTTGGGAAACTATATAGTTTGTGAGTTCAATTCACTGCACAGAAGAGAACTTGAATGTCGATATATCTTGGGGAAGGAGTATCATTCAACCTTGTGCAAGATGGGGTATATCATTATTTAGGAGAGTGTTATCACGTGTTTCGGTCACCCCACAGGCTATTCTATTCCTTTCTCTATCTATTAAACTTTGTGAATTTGATCGATGAATATTATTTAGAATTATTATTCTATCAGAAAATTCCTATCGCGTATATTTTCTCAAAAAGCTTCTTCCTGTAAAGAGCTTGTAGAGTATAAATAAGATTTTGAAATTTTAAGATTCGGGAATCTAATAATTTCTTCGGTTTAGGTTTTGATGGAAGTTTTTTGGATAATGAGTTGAGAGAGATAGATAAATAAATGAGATTGAATTGAAGGAAAAACTTATGGGAGACCGTGAGAGATTGGATTTGTGACCCAAAACGAACACATTCTTAAAACATCTATATGTCTAAATAACATTCAATACAAAATACAATATTTAGGCATTCTTAACAAAAAAAAAAAAAGACTAATATTAATATCAAAATTTAAAAAAAAAAAACCAAAACAACGCGGGAGCCTTGGCCCCCATAAGCCCCAACTTGGTTCCGTCTCTGGTTGTCAAGAATGTTGTGTGGGAGATTGGTTCCCAAGAAAAGTGAAGCGAAGTGAAATAAAAGAAAATAAAATTTATTTTTTTGTATGTGTTCTCTTGACAAAAAATTTTGCAGGAAAACAATAATTCCTTTCTTTTGGCAAGACTTGTTTCGCAAGAAAGTGTTTTTTAGTGGGAAAGTTGAAACTGTGAGTTCTATAACTTTCTTGATGATTAATTGAACACGTAGAAAGTTACAGAAAAATTGATTTACAGAAAAGTTGATTTTTTCATCATTTTCCATCATGTCCGTGCAACTGAACGGGGCATGAACTTGAATGGAAGGTAACGCTTCTACCAGCAAAGGAGAAACAGCCTATGTACCACCATTCTCCGGGTTAAGGTTCAGTCCAGTATTTCTTACCTCCAGTCCGGTCCAGCTTTGGGCATTTGTGAATCCCTTCCGGGCTAAAAAAAATGATCGGAATCGTCCATTTTGTAGAGCTTGTTAAGAATAATATCCACACAAAAAATTAGTTTGATTGAACATCGATAGGTATATGAACGAAACAGATTTGTATAAGAAAAAAAATTGAGAATTATGAGTTTCAATTTAATTTTTGTCATTGCATTTTTCTTGTACAAATCTGTTTCGTTCATGTATCTATCGATATTTAATCTAGCTAATATTTTTCGTGGGTACCATTTTCGACGAGCTCTACAAAATGAAGGATTCCGATCATTATTGTAGACCCGAGAGGGGCCAACAGAGGCTCAAAATTGGACCGGACTGGAGGTAAGAAATACTGGAATAGACGTTAACCCCCATTCTCCATCCCCCGAACATTTCCCAATGGGTTCTTCTGAAAAGACGACATAAAATTCAAAAAAAAAAAAAAACTGGCTTATATATAGACAAAATCATTTTATTTATTGGACAACATATATAAATAGGCAAACCATTGTTATGGAATCAAACATACAAAATTACAAACACTCACTCACAGTCTCAAAATACACTTACAGCGTACCCGTTGGTGGGGGGAGTCCCCTACATGATCTCCTGGGTTTCATCTTCACACACAGTGGAAGGAAATGAAAGAAGCAAAGAGGAAAAACAAGATCGATCAAACGACATCTAAACGGAAAACGAAGACAGTCCGGCCGCCGGACATCAACTGATGCTCTCACGTGAGCAAGAAATTCAAACTTTAAGTCCACAACCATGAAGCTGCACAACACGAAGCAGAAAAAAATAGTGTTAGGATCGATAGTTAATACTGCCTAGAACAAAATCCGAATGGTGCCAAAGAAAGTGGAAAATGAGCTTTGATATGCATCCCTACCATGTTTATTTGAGTGCGTGTTAATGTAATGTTTGGCATGAAGGATTTTTCTTTTTGTGCTAATATTGTATACATTAGCGGGGGTTAGTAGGGTTCGAACCAAGCCCTCCACGGAAGGAGGAAATTAGGAGACAATCAACTGCACTAGAAGTGGTTTCTCGGCGTGAAGAATTGTGAAGGCAGAGAAAAGGAAAGTTAAACGGTACGAAAGTAGGAGGAAATAAATTTCGGCTTTGGATCCTCCGTCCGACGTCTCTGTCCTACTCCTCTGTCCTAGTGCTTTTAGGGTTACGTTTTCAATTTTTGGGTTGTTTTGCAATTTCTTGATTAGGTTTCGTTTCTCCAGTGGCGAGTCAACGGTGACGAAAGAAAGGACGTCAAGCTTTAGTTGCGGTAGAGAATTTGGGGTACAGGAAACCTGAATTTCGTAGCCAAATTAAGTTTCACGGGAGAAACAGCAGTGTTGTGATGCAGTCCGGGTTGTTTGGTAAGGGTTTTAAGTGAAGCTTTCAGGATATAGTGAAGTCGTGGCTTGCCCGTGGGGAAGGTTTACAGTCATAAACCGAACTACCTATACCTTGGTTTCTTTTATTTGTTTTTTTTTCCTAGTTTGATTTCTCGATTAATTCCGTTTGATTTTTCGAATATGTTTGGTTAGTTTTCACAATATTGTGGCTATCAATGATCGTCGGGTTGCGGTTGATCCGTACGGGGTCTGCCGTAGCACAGATAGATAGACAGATAAAAATATGTGAATAATAAATATAGAGAATTTTATTGAAAAATCGTGCACAAAGGTATTTAATTGATTCGCCAAATACATCATTATTGTATAGAAAAGTTTTGAGATCGCAAAATAACAAAAATGATAAAGGCAAATTTGTTTCTACCAAACTATACCATCATGTCCCCATAGTTTAGAGGAAACAATTTTGATAAAGGCAAAAGTTGTACACAAAATCATTTTAGGGTTCGTTTGATTAACGAGAAAAATATAACAGAAAGTGAAAATGATAGAAAGTGAAGTGAAAAGAAAAAAAAAAGAAAATATAATTTTTTTTCTCACATCCGTTTGATTAGGATGAATGTTTTGCAAGAAATAATAGAGAAAATAAAATATCATTGTTTGTAGGGGTGGGTCAAACCGTGAAGCCAGTCCAAACCAATCCAAACCACATGGTTTGGTTTGTTTTTTTTTTAGAAATGTGGTTTAGTCTTGGTTTTAAAAAATAGAAACCGTGTTAAATGATTTGATTTGTGAATTTACAATAATGGTTCTCATTTCAAACCGATTCAAATGGTATAATATATACATGTAGACATATTTTGTTTATATACCCCGAATAAAATTAATTAACTAATCTAATACTCTAATCCACCCCCTTATTCTTTCACTCTACTCTCAGGATACATGATAGCATATTCCTATAACTTCAACACACTAAATATACACACGGCTAGGGCTTAATCAATTGATTTTTCACTCTTTTTTGCTCAGTAACTAATTTTCTAATCTAATACTATATTTCATGGCCTATTCCTTCACTAATAACTTATATTCTACTCTTATTTAATTAGTTGGCTGATATTAGCGAGTTTTTGATAATTTTAATATAACTAGTTTTAATATAAGTTAATTGGTTGAACTTATCTAGGCAATTTCAAATATTTTAAATAGTTTATGGAGATAATATTTTAATTTCAAGCGAACCGTGGTTCAAAATTGAAATTGAACCACTTTTTAATGGTTTAGATTGGTTTGATTTTTTGAATTTTATGAGTTGGTTTGGTTCTCCTAATTCATAATTCGTAGGTAGTGGTTTGGTTTTTAAATAATTAAAAAACCAGATCAATCCGGTCCATGCTCACTCCTAATTGTTTGAAAAGGAGGAAAGTTGCCCAAAGTAGAAAAGAAAAGGTGGTGGGAAGAGGGTAAAGAAGGGAGTTAGAGTAATTGTTGGAGATTTTCTCAAGAAAATAAAATTTCTCTGCACATTTTGTGAGAAAAAGTATGGCAAGCTCTTATGATTTAGAGGGTTGTACATGAAAATTCATTTTCTAGGACATTTTTATTAAGTGAACACAAAAATGTATATTTTTTAATTATTTCTTGCTACCATTATCTCGCTAATCAAATGAACCCTTAGTGTTTTTTATAAGAAGAAATGGGATTTGTCCGTAAGAAAAGGAGTGTTAAAATCATTTTCCTAAAGAAAATTTTCTTCCGTGTAATTGTGCAAGGAGCATTTTCGTATTCCAATACTTATTGCTCTACGGTTGTGTTCTTGTAAACTTATAAATCTGAAATTTATTTCAATGTCTTTATTTTTGGGGGTTAATTATTCGTCTTGACAAGACGAATCGAAAAAATATAAAAGTATGGACCTATGTTGTAAAAATTCAAATAAGATGATCATTTAGACAAATAAAATAGCTGTTTGATTCGTTTGTCGTCTGTAAACTTTTTTTTTTTTTGCTTTCTTCTATAATTTTTTTTACTTTTAAGATTCCTCTCGCCGAGTCGGATGATTAATTCAAAGAATATAATATGAATCTAACATATTCAGAAAAACGAACAAAAGAGAATAATCCAAAAAAAATATACGAATCTAACAAAAATTTAAAAATTCAAAAAAAAAAAAACCAACCAGAGGAAAATAAAAAGTTTACAAGAATGAAGCCTACATGCATGAATATTCATCGGGAATGGTGGAACAATAAGCGGTCGAAATTGTAAACTATTTTCACCTTGTTTCGAGATTTTCAAGTCAATGTCACCGGTAACGTTCCAAATGAAGTACCCGCGAATCCCATGGTCCTGAGCATGCCGTATCTTCACCGTGGTCGATCTGGTGTCGTCGTACCCAATCCAGGCAGTACCGGCGTAGGAGTACGTCGACACCGTCTCCGGGTCATACACCACCGTCGCGTTCTTCTCCCTGTTGAACTTCTCCACCTCCGAGTAACTCATCTTCCCGTCGTCCCCCGGGCCGCCCAGGCCAACGGCCACCGCGGCCGCGCCGATGCCGTTCAACCTCGGGTTCTGGAGCGTCCAGGTCCGGCCGAACAACGGCAGGCCCATGACGAACTTGCTCCGCCGTAGCCCGGCGGAGATCCACGCATCCACCGCCAAGCTCGTCGATATCCTTTTCCGCGGGTTGTACAGCGCGGCAGGGGCGCCCGTTTCCTTCGGGGTTAACTCCCCGTAGTAGTCATAGCACATCACGTTCACCCAGTCCAGGTTCTCGTTGATCGACCGTACCGGGTACGACCGGGTCGCCCCCTCCGGGCTGTAGCTTATTTCCACGGTGCTGGCCACCGCGGCGGTCAGCAGGAGCGTTTGATCGTGCTTATCCTTGTTGACCTTGGCCCGCCATTCCTCCAGTAACTTGCCCAAGTTCTTCATGTCTTTTGGGCTTCCGGGGAACTCCCAGTCGAGGTCGATGCCATCGAAACCGTATTTCCTCGCCACTTCGATGCACGATTCGATGAAACCCTTGCGCGACTCCCTTGACGCCGCCATCCGGGCGAAGACCTTCGCATTTTTCCCGTCCGCGCTCCACCCGCCGACCGTGAGGAGCGTCTTGGCCTGGGGGTTCTTGCGGTGGATCGTCTCCGTGAAGCTCCTGAGCTTTGCTGCCGTCGGACTCCGGTCCGGGACCGAGAGCTTAAAAGTATTGCTGTCGGGCAGGAGAAAAGCGTAGTAGAGGTGGGTGAAAAATCTGGTGTCGATGGCCGAGGGAGGAAAATTATCCGCGTCCCATTCAGGCCAGAAACCCCCTTTGACCACCGGTGGAGATGTTGCTCCGACCATGGTATAATTTTTGTGGTGATTGTCAAGATGGAAATAGCAAAAAGTTCTTCTAGGCCTCCCAATGGTCTTATGGGTTAGCCAAATTCACTCCCCCAACTAGTTTTTGTATTAGTATATGGTGGTGATAATGCTAAAATTGTTTTTGTTGGTGTTAAAATTTTTGCGCATAAAAGTCTTTTACATTGCACATAATACAAGTTTTTTGTATACTAGAATTTAGACCAAAAAAAAAAAAAAACAGTTTTGACATTATTTCCTATAGTGTATGTGTGTGTATATTTATACAGTTTGGATCAAGTCCACACTTTTTCTCGTCCATACCCTCTTTTTTCCGATCGAATTTTAATGATTCGAACCGCTCAATATGATCAGAATGTGATTTTAAGGCTACCCACTAGAAATTGACAAAAAAAATGATCGTAAAGGATTTTATCTGAACAGTTTTTTATGAACGGTTCAATACAAATATATATATATATACACACACGTATATATGTCCTTTAAAAATGGGAGAATGATATTGGCGCTCCAATTTCTGTCCTTTGTTAGGTGAAATTTCTATTTTACCCTTGCACTTTAGTCCTTTCCACTGGGCTTCTTTTCCTAAAACCGTTCTCTTTCTCAAAACCCCCAAAACCCCCCCCTCTCTCTCTCAACCCAAAGGCAGCGATCAAAAACCAAAAACTTGTGAACCAAGGCCTACCTCACCCGCCCTCTCTCTCACTCCGGCGAAATCACCCCCTCCCACACACACACACACACACACTGTTTAGAGCAATATCACTGGAGGGTCGAAGCTTGTTCATCCGGAAAGAAGTTGCAAGTTGAACTTTATCATCGCCAGAAATAGAGGGTGCTGCCGCCGTTGGTGGAAGCGCAGGAAATAGAGGCGGCGGTGGGGCTTCTGTTGTTCTCTTTGTCACGCTCGAGTCGCCGTCGGATGCCCGTCTTTAAAAGCGGGGAAGATCAGTGATTCGATTTCCTAAACTCAAATAACTCTATCAGGAATGAAGATGGAGCGAGCACCTTGATTTTTGAGGACATGGGCGGCGGGGTTGCCATATACTTGGTTCGCATTGCTTTCAATTTAGAAACGAGGTTAGGCAACGCAGAAGCCAAACCAAGAACAAAGCTAAGCACCCAAATCATCTCGTTTTCTATCCAGTCAAGAAGTTGATTATTGCTAATTGAGATAATGAACACTGTCTACAAAAAGGCAGCCGAATCATGTTGTTTTTGATCGCTGGTTTTGGGGGTTGAGATGCAGAGATAGAGAGAGAGAGTGTGTGTGGTTTTGGGGGGGTTTTGAGAGAGAGAACGGTTTTGGGAAAAGAAACCCAGTGGAAAGGTCTAAAGTGCAAGGGTAAAATAGGGATTTCACCTAACAAAGGACAGAAATTGGAGCGCCAACCTCAATCTCCTAAAAAATGCTATGAGTACATCTTTTGAGAACAAATCTTGCATTCTAGGTCAACTTGCCACATTAGCATTTGCGCGTGCAAAACTTGTTCCCAAAGTACGTAATCATAGCATTTGTTTAAGCAATAATTCTAACACCACACCCACTTACACACCCACTTACACACCCATTCACACACCCACACTCACAATAATGGTGGGGCCCACACACACTGGATGTGTAGTGTGTGCGGGCCCCACCATTGTTGTGAGTGTGAGTGTGTGAATGGGTATGTAAGTGGGTGTGGTGGTAGAAGAACTCTTGTTTAAGTCCTTCAAAGTAATCTTTTAGCCCTCCCATTGGTTTTCGGTGCATAGCCAATCCACTGTACGATATGGTTTTTGAATACTTCCTTCGTTCTAATTTATTGTGCTTATTTTGATTTTTACGTAATTTTAGAAAAAATTATAATTACATTTTGTCAATTGACTTTGTATCAATTTTATTATTTTACCCTTTTGTAACTTATGATTTTTTGTTAACTTTTTTCTTGTCATGTCATTGAGAGAATGGAGACAAATCTAATTTACCCCTAAAAAAAGAATAAGAGCATAACAAAGTGGGAGGGAGTACATCTTTAGCCTATACTTCATCTCTATCCCGAAGTTTTAGTCTGTCAGGAAGGAAGTATATCTTTAGCTTGTACTTCATCTCTATCCTGAAGTTTTAGTCCGTCACGAAGATACATAAAAGAACAATGTACATAACTTCATAATTTATTCACACCAATTAAAAAATTAACTTAAATCTTTTAGTTTGTAGCATATGTATATAAAAAAATATTCACGAAAGTACTCTATTGTATGATCTAAAAATCACATATTCATAGCAGACAAAAATTTTGGAATGGAGTCATCTCAGTATATAAGCCACAAGAATCTATAAAAAAAATTTAATTCATAAGATTTGGTTTAATTCAAATGATTAAAAACATCGAAAGAATTTTTTAATTTTATAGTGATTCCAAAGTGTTTCATTTCAGAATAAAGTTATTCGTAGTTGACGATTTATATGATATTGGCTGATTTATTTTTATGGGTCCTACGAGATGTCTTCAATCATACTATTAAGTTTTTTTATTACTATTGAAAAACAAAAAATTTAGGTACACGACATCTATTATATAAATATGCTGCGGAATTTTACTAACAATTAACCAAATTTAATTTTTTTGAAGTCCTCAATGGCGATGTATGACATGTTGCATTATTTATTACACGGGTTCACATCATTGATTGTATTAAACTTTTTCCAAAGTGTTTCATGATATTGGCTGATTTATTTTTATGGGTCCTACGAGATGTCTTCAATCATACTATTAAGTTTTTTTTATTACTATTGTAAAACAAAAAATTTAGGTACACTACATCTATTATATAAATATGCAGTGGAATTTTACTAACAATTAACCAAATTTAATTTTTTTGAAGTCCTCAATGGCGATGTATGACATGTTGCATTATTTATTACACAGGTTCACATCATTGATTGTATTAAACTTTTAACATATAGCCGGCCGGAATTCAACTAACAATTAATCAAATTTAGCTTTTTTGAAGTTCGCAAATAACCACTACAAGAATTTTGGTTTTTGAAGACGAATGAAAATCGTCACAAATTTGCATGTTTTTTTTTGGGGTCATATATTGCATGTTTAGATTCTATATAATCAAATTTGACTCTTTGGAAAGTACCAAAATGACTGTTTATAAGTGCTCACTAAATGAAAATTAACATTACCTTCATTCTTATTAGTTCTTTTTAATTTGTAGGTCCCACTATGTTTAATCACAATTAGCCTTTTTTTAAACTCGGAAACACATAGTTAGCATTAAAACCATGGACATGATACAAGAAGATAAAATTATTTGGAATTATTCCTTGCAGGTTGCAACTCAAGGAGTCATGAAATATCCAAACAGATTTTCTTTGCGGGTTTTGCTCTGATGAAGAAGTATTAAATTGTAAATTTCTGCCGTTCAAGCAAATTTTTTTTTTGCCATTCGTTAACCATAATTTATGTTATCTTAAGGGATCTGGGGAGAGAAATGAGGCGTACGGGAAACATTAGTTTAAGCATTGAATCGTTTGTTTTGTTGCCATGTAAGACAAATGAAACATTAGTTTAGTGTGTCGACGGGTGACTGGTTCTCATCTGATTGCAAATTCACCGTAATGATTTCATTTGGTTCTTATCTGAATGCAAATTCCACGGAACATGCCAGAGTCCGACTCTGACATGTTCTGCGGGCGAACGTTCTAAATTCCACCTCAGTCCTCTTTGATTTATGATGATTTTGAAAGAACTCCAAATCCCAATCCCAAACCCAATTTTCTACTTTCACACGAGCAAGAACGGTGAGGAATATCTCTGTTTGGGTTTTCCGCGAGCGAGCCCACACATTTTTGACTCCTTGCATTGCATGGGATAATTTCCAAATACTTACGTATCATTCCCATATTTTGTGGTTTTTTTTTGAGACGATATACAGTATACAGTGGGGATTAGCGGAATATTAGTATGTTAGTCAATGGAGGGCTCAGGGCCCCATGAAACTTGAACCTTGGTCACCACTGCTAGCGTGGTGTTCTCATATTTTGTGGCTTTTAATGCTTTCATTTCCATATTTTGTATTTCTTAATGCTAACTAGGGAAAGATTACAATACACACTCTTTATTTGAGTGTGTATCATATGCACCCCCCAAAATGTTATAAATTCTAGAGAAAATGTTAAGAATCGTATTGCTAAAAAGTTATGAATCGTATAAAGGTTACGAGATACACCAAAATATTATAAATCATGATGAAAATATTATGAATCGTACTACTGAAAGGTTATGAATTCTAGAACAAAAGTTACGAAACACACTAAAATGTTATGAATGAACCTTAAAATTAGGGGTGCAAACGAGCCGAATCGAGTCAAACCTCACTAGATTCTGGATCAATTCGGTAAGGTATAAGTCAGGCTCGAGTTCGGCTCAGATTTGATTCGAGCCAAAATAATTGAGCTCGAATTCGGCTCGAAAAAAATATTTCAGGGCTCAGGTTCGGCTCGTTAAACTCAAATGAGCCCAACCAAGCCGAATTTGGACCTGAATTCGGTTCGTTAGAATTTTTTTTCCCAAGAACGAGATCAATATACGCTTACAGATCACAACAAATAGGGGTGTACATAGTCCGAATTGGTCTGGTTATCTAGAAAATCAATAATCGGACCATTTCAAACGGTTCTAGAAAATTGAGAACCAGAACCAGAACCTAACCAATATATGCATGAACCTAATCAGAACCAAACCACAAGATTGGTCGGATTTTGGTTGGATTTTGGTTCTATCCAATAAGTATCCAAACACTTATTCACAAAATATGAACTCATAAAATTAAACAAATAGGAAGACAATCTTTTGGAATCGAAAAGGAAGGGAAAAAATAACAGCTTTCCTAATAAATGAAATTTCATCTCTAAATAAATTAAGTTTAACAACGAAAAGATTAACCTACCAAATTCAAATACATATTTAATTACACACATATGTATATCCATATTTATCTTTGTTTTAAACGGTCCGGTTCGATTCTAAACATGGTTCATTAATTGAGAACCAGTAACCGAACAAAAATTAACGGTTCTTATTTTTTTGGAACCATAACTTGACCGTAGAACCGCAGAACCAAATCAAATAGAACGGTTCGATCCGGATTTGACCGGATTTACGGTTCAGGTGGTTTTCTTGAACAACTTTAAAAACAAAGGAGAAAAAACACTGAAAATATCCTATAATGCTTTGCTCCAACAACAATATACTTTACCTGAACTTAGGGGGAAAAAATTAACAAGAACATGACCAAAAATCTGCCATCATACTTAATGCTTCGATCCAACAAAATCGAGTAAAAAACTGAAAAATATGTTTACTAGTTGGATAAATCGAATAAAGAAGTCGATTTTGTAAAGATAGATCGAGTAACAAAATTGAAAAAATGTTTACAAGTTGGATGGATCGAGTAAAGAAGAAGAGATAGAGGTGAGTTGGTGGCGGAGATGAAGAGGTGATGTAGAGGAGGTGGAGAGAGGTGGTGGACGGCGGCCGGTGTGGACTGGAGGAGGCGTTGTGAAGGAGGGGAGGCGGTGGGTGACACACTGAAGCCCTAACTGTGAAGTGTGAACCGATTTTTAAGAATGAATGATCTTGAATAATTTGGAGAAAAAAAAAAAAAGAATTGTTAGCTTTTATTATGTATATACCCCTAGAATATACAATATTTCTTTGTAGAACCCCAAAGTATTTTCACTAATGTGTATGAGTAAAACAATTCTTTTATAGAAATACACCACTAAAATATATATTATTTGTAAGTAAACCCCCAAAATATTATTAATTACATTTTAACCCTATGTTCGCGAACCTAATCAAGCCGAATACCATTAGGCTTAGGTATAGTTCATTTATTGAACTAGCTTACAATTGAGGTTTAGGTTTAGTACATTTAGTAGACGAATCGAACTCGAATGAACCCTTACCGAACCGAGCCTCAAGCAGTTCACGAACAGCTCAGTTCATTTACAACTCTACTTAAAATAAGTGCATATGGTACATCATTTTAAGGGATGTGTATTGTAAACTTTCTCTGCTAACTATGGTGAAACTTGATGGGACCTAAGTGAGAAGTAACCAATGAAAGTGAAGGTAATGTTCACCATTATTTGGTGAACATTGTGTTACTGATTGATGTGGCTTTTAATGCTATCCTTACATGTTTGTTAGGAACTTAGGGGAAATAATATATATTCAAACATGAAAAGAAGCATACCATGCCATCGCCAACCATCTAAAAGCTACGAAGTGTTGAAAAAGTGAAGATAAATCAGGAATGATTAATAGAGAACAACTACCCAAAAGGTTAGGCAAAATTACATGTTAACATGGCATATGAAACAACCTTCTCCTACAGGTAAACCCAAAAGTAAGATCCTGGGGTCTCAGGAGATGTTTTGCAACACACTGTTGGGAAGTTAGTTTTTTTTGGGTCCGTCTAGCTCACTAGAAATGATTACATCTTCAACAATACAACTACTGAGGTTAACAAAGTAGTGGGTTTGATCAAGACAAGAGTGGCTATGTGGAGAAATGCTAAGTTTGATATCTATTTGGTAGAAGAGTTTAAGCTGTTTCTTGATGGGATTCAAAAGGTTAAACGATTATGAGATTGTGAGATTGTATTGTTTGTGTATTTCTTAAGGGATCCGGACTACAGAAGAATGTACAGTCCAATTTGGACCATTCATATTTATAATTAATAGTTCAGATCTGTTGAATTTTTTAGTGGTTAAAGTATACTATTACCGGTAAAAGATTCAAAATAAATCTGGACTATTGAAAACGCTAACCAACGGCTGAGATCACTTGGACTGCAGACAAACAATATCCTTTCTTAAGTTGGTGGGTAGCTATCAACTCTCTGTCGGTTG
>BPLS01030116.1:0-14896 GCA_019656275.1 Rhododendron kiyosumense | reverse complement strand
GAAGGAGAGTGAAGATCCAGGCGCACATTATGAATGAGTCTCTCCATATTAACCTTGTACGCCTCAGCATCGTGTTGGGACGACGTGTCACTCTCTCCTTGGTACCACAGCACCGCCTTAATCTCGCCGTCGCCCGCCGCCGCTCTCGCCCTCCTCACCATACTCTCGTACAAGTGCTCCCCACGCGCCCACTCCTTGATCGCCGTCCCGCCGACGGCGCAAGGAACCAGCCCGACCACCCCCACACGCTCCTTGACGGCGTTGGCGAACGACATCCCGGGCCCCACGCCGCACGTCTTCTTGGCGTCGACGTCGGCGTGGAGCGGCTCGCGCGCCGGCTGCCAGTGGAGGTGGGCGTCGAGGCGGAGGACGGAGGAGGGGTCGGGGAGGCACTCGGGGGGCACGGCGGCGTCCCAGTGGTGGTTCCTGATGCCGCCGTGGCCGGCCATGTTGCTCTGGCCGGAGAGTATGAAGATGTTCATTTTGGTTTGGGAGTGTTCCTGGGTGGAGTTTCCGGTTTCCATGGTCGGTAGATTGTGGTTTTGTTGAGATGATGATGTTGGTTGGATCTGGATATGATTGAAGGATGTGGAATTAATTTCTCAGTGTATTTGAAGAAGAGAGTTCGGATTATCGGCGGTACTGTTTGGTGGGGTCGGTAGAGGAAGCTTCGCAATCGCACGCTCGCCTGCCTGCATAATATTTCTGGCTGGGCTGGGAGGATGATCCAAATTCACTTCAAAACTGCTACCGACACATATTTTTTAAAATAGACAGCGCGAACAGATGGACTTTGGACCTGTTTTGGTTCTAAAAAAGATGATCGGAGCCGCTCATTTTGTTCAAAACATCTTGTTTAAGGTCTCCGTAAAAAATCAATTTATTTGGATATCGGTAAAGGGGTTTACGAAACACCCAGCTTTGCTTATTAAAAAACAAACTATTTTCTGAAGCAAAATTGGGTGTTTCATAAACCTTTTTACCGATATCCAAATGAGTTGATTTTTTATAGTGACCATAAATAAGATATTTTGAACAAAATAAGCAATTCTGGTCATCTTTGTGGGACCCAAAATGGGTACAAAAACCATCTGTACGTGCTGTTTGTTTTCAAAAATTTGTACGTATAGCACTGTTGTTTAGTAATTCAAATTGATGCATTGGCAGATCTTGTCCCCAAGTTTTTTTAAAAATTTGAATTGTGAACGGTGAAATTGAGAACAGTGTAGAAGCGGTGAAGATAGACTTTTGGATTACCGATGGACTCATGGAAGAACTAGACTGTGAGAGTACTCCCTCCGTTCCTATTTGAGAGTCCATTATTCCTTTTTAGGTTGTTCCAAAATGATAGTCCTTTTCCAAAAATGGAAGGAAAATTTTGGTGATTTTCCAAAAGTGTCCCTCACAATTGAATATAAGTGTTATAAGTAAGTAAAATATAGGGGTAATGGTGGAACTAATAGGTAATATAGGTGTAATCATTACAGTCCCCTAAAATAGTTGGAATCCCAAAGAGGGACTCTCAATTTGGAACGGAGGGAGTATAAATTATTTACTACTCCCTCCGTCCCAAAATGGATGACAATTTTTGAAACTCGTGTCATTTTTCGTCGCTTATATCTTTCAATCTATAATGTTTTTTATAAGTTTGAAAACTTTGTATAATAGAACAATTTAAAAACTATCGAACAAGATCCATATTGAATATGTTTTGAGATCCATATTGAAAGATATAAAGAATTGAAATTGGCACAGATATCAAAAATTGACATCCAATTTGGGACGGAGGGAGTATTTATTTTAAATAGTGGTTTGCCTGGAGAGACAATTTATAATGCCCGGACCAAGGGTCATCATTTAGCCCGGTGGCCCGCGACCCGCCCGGCCCGCGCCCGTAAAACGGGAGGGCTACCCGGCCCGTAGTTTGTAATGGGCGGGCTCGGGCCTATGAATTTTTCCTCGGCCCGCCCGTAGGCCCGGCCCGTGAGCTCGCCCGGCATGCCCGTCCAAAAGCCCGCCAATGGGCCCGCCCATTAGCCCAAAATCCCAAAAAATCCTTTATTTTTCCCCTTGATTTAGTTTTGCCCAAGGAAATTTAAGCCCGCATGTTGGCCCGCCCGGCTTTTGGCCCTCTGGCCCGCCAATTGGAGTAGCCCGTGGGCCGGGCTTGGGCTTCAATTATGGTGGGTGGCCCGCCCCGCCAAAAAGAAAAAGCCCGGACGGTCCGGCCCGTGGGCGGGCTTGGGGCGCGACTTGGTGGGCTGGGCCGGCCCGACCCGGCCCGATGATGACCCTTAGCCCGGACCCATTTTTCACCACATCATGAGACCTAAACATATTTCTTGAGTCTCACATTAAATGCGTAGTGGAAAGATGTCCGGGGCAGTGTCCAAGGTGAATGAATTTTTTCAGTTTGTGAGGAGGTAACACGAAAAAGTTTGGTGAGAAGTCAAACAGGTGTATGGGTCCAATGTTTAGGTGCAGTTGGATCAAATGGAGGTTAGTCACTACCCAAAAAATATACTAGCACCACAGACAGACAAATGCAAACACCTACATAAACACAATCACTGCTAAACAGATGTGATAGATATCTAGTACGTTCATTTACGTATGGACCAAAAAATAAGATCCACGTCTTAGGCCTCGACCATAATGGCCCGAGGCTTGGGCTCCCTAAGAGTGGGCAGCATCGTGTAGAGTGATTTTCTGTCTTCTCTTTCCTTTCTTCAAGTAAAAATTCCTCCTTGGCATTTACCCAACAGGCCAACATCTTGAGCGATGCAGTACTTGAAACACATGATAGTATTTCGTAAGCGACACTACCATTGTTTCTCTTTAAACAGTTACCCAACATCTTGAACGATGTACGACTTGAAACACAGGATATTTCCCAAGTAACACTCTTTGTTTTCTCTTTAAACATTTTGATGCCCCTACTCTAGATTCGTTTAGTGTAAATGGTTTAGTGTAAATGGTGTATGATCCTCATCATTACCAATTTTGAGGTTTCTATATCAATATCGTCCATATTGATGACAGCGGAATTAATTTTCTTGGTATTTAGCTATCGAAGTATGGCAGCAAAATCAAGTGGTACTCTAAACAAACTACGAAAACCATGGTAATTTCATTCTTAGAACCCTCTACAACAGTGCTGGCCACAATGAATCAACGAATAAAAAGCTCTCCTGCATACCAATTTTCTACAATCAGGGGATCCCCATGCAAGATAATGGGATAACATACGCAAAATTCAGCAACGAAACGGTTTTAAGACTGATTATGCACCAGACTGGCCAATGAAAGCCCCAAACATGCCTACATCTGAAATCAGCTCTCCATAGATTGCGGCCCAGATGAAGTTCTAGGCTTTTTCTTTTTTGATTTCGTCTTCCCACCTTTGGTCTTCTTCCTTACAGGCTTCTCATCAGTAACAGGTTGAGTGCTCTGCAAATGTTGATGAATGGCAGCTAATGGGTCTGACTGGAAATCAGGATGGTTGAGAACTGTCTTTAATTGATTTCCTTCCTTCAATCTGCAAAAATTAACCCATTATGACATGAAAAAAATGGAAATGACGATTAATGCAATGGAGAACTAGAGAGCATAAGTGAATACGAAGTAATGAATTTTTCAGCAAGTACTCACACTAGACTCTGCCTGGATTTGCTATTAAGTTTAAACTCAGGTGGCTGCCTTGGAGCCTTCAAGTCGGGAAGGAACTCAGAGAGAGTTGAAAGATCATATGCTTTCAATTTCTTTTTCCGGCTTCTCACTTTTTTGTTCTGGTAGAACAGAAATTGCATTTTTCAGCAAAGAATATTGGAGAGTGTTTTAAAAGGAAAGAATTTAAGGGTTAATCAAAAGTTTGAATCACATTCCAGCAAATATATGTGCCTTAAATAAAAATATATATTTACGCATGCGTGTGTGCAACTGTGCGTGTGTCTTCGTGCATTCACAGAACAAAAGCAAGTGCAACTGCTAAATGAGCAACAAGTTTTAGTAGCATCACCATGAGCTGACAAATCATTGGAATAACTAATTGGATGGTAAATTAGTAATTAGAAGGCTACCCATCACCATTATAGTACGGTGCCCACCAAACTTTGAGTTAATGAATACGTGGGCATTATAAGATGCATACTCTGTAATGCAAAATATAGGCATCGTCAGGTATCGGCAAAAATTACATGTCCTCTGAAAGTAGTTTATGTTGCTTGTAGCCTCAGTTCCTCACAGAAAAATTGTTCCAACCATTGTATCACAGATTCACAAGCTAATTTCAAACAACCACAAAAACAATTTATTTTCGTTGTAAGCCTATGATTGGGTTGATGTCTCCAACTTATCATTTTCTTCAGCTTCTGTAGGTATTTGTTTAGTCTTATTATCTAATTGTCCGCTCAAACGCCAGAGTTGAAAAGTAAGGGATTCATGTGAATCATGTCCATTTTTCCTTTGCCCTCAATCAGAAGGCATATTGCAGAAGTAACAAGCCAAGACTATTTAACGGATTCGGAAGGACGCTCGTCACAGTGATAGCACCGTAGTAGAACAAACCTACCCACGCACACATTCTTAACATTGACACAAATGGACGTAAACACAGACATCCCATACTAAACAAATAAAAACACGAACAAATCACTGTAACAAGTCAAATAATAACCCGATGCTGGTCAAGAGGTAAAACGGAAAACAAGACTTGAACAATTTGTCATAGTCCGTTGATAAGGATTAAGGACGACACTCCAGCAAACAGTAACTAGCAAAATTACAATTCAAGTACTCGTAAAGTGGAAGCCAAGATTAATTGGAGAAAAACCAGGTCATTCTAGTACTGCTGTTTCGAAACCATGATATACTTGAACTGTAAAGGTTCTCACCTTACTGATGGCCTTCTGGACACCTAATGAAGCAACGGTGTCTCTCACCTCTGAAAAAGAACGCAACCCATAAACAGAGTTAGGAAGGGAAGCTTTTCAACACTAACTGAGATACAGCAGCACATAATTACATAAATTAGCACAAATGGAAATGCTGATGCGACCACGGATATCCAAGTCAAAGAAAACAGAGCAACCCTGTTGATTTTGAATACGATTACACAAACTTACTGGCGTAGAACTCGAGTTTCTTCTCAAATTTTCGATCGGCATGGGTCGACGGTTCCGAACTGTATCAGAAAGCCATCAAACGTGAAAAAATTTAAAAAAAAAAACTGATATTCCAAATCTGACAGGAATATAAATATGTATGCATACATATTGTGAGCCCAAATATGCTGTGGTGCTGAAATTTTACCTTGTGCTAGTCTTCCCCATGTTCGATACTTGGACTTCAAGCTGCCTAACCAGGTAGATGCAAGGGCGGAAGTACTTGAAGGCTAAGGTAGGCTATAGCCTAGGTCATTTTGAAAAAAATTTTCTTACGATCCAGAAAAAAAAAAATTTTCCGAGAGAAAAAGATGACAGACAAACCTCGGTGGATCTTCGAACGAACGATTGGGTGAATATTCGTTCGTTCGTCGGGCTTCAATCGTCGACAGCAGCTTCGTTCTTCGTTTCTCTTGCGTCGCCTCTCTCTCTTTCTCTCTCTGTTCTGCGTGAATGGCTCAAAGGGGGGAAGTGTGAGGGCTTTAGGGGCAAAGTGTAATTACTTGGGGTTTTTATGCCATCTCTTATCCTGGCCGTTTGATTTCAATCCAACGAACCACATGAAAGTCCCGCACCACACCCAAATCCGGGATCCCTCAGGGTTCCGGATTGTATATATATGTACAAGTTTTGCGTAATTCATTTTTTTTAGCCCAACCCATTCCACCCACCTGTTTTCTCTCCCTCTTTCCTACTTTCTCTCGTATACTCTCCCTTTCTACTACCGTCAAGGGCAGGGGTTGTTGATTGTTTAGAGCTGAAAACTCAGTTAAATTGATTCAAGAAATTTCATGAAATCTCATGATACTCAATCTTTTGATTCGGATGCCACAGGAAAAACCCTAAAAAGCGATTTCAAACTATCCATTGGTCAAGATGTTGATTAAAATTGGTTCATTAAGCTACCATCTTTCAAATCGGGCGAAGGACTGACATTTAGGGTTTATGCTAAACCAAAAAATTGGGCTTTGTGTGCTTAAATTTTTTGTTCTTACAATCTTATTTTTTTAGGTTTAAATTATAATGTAATAACAACAAAAAATCTGAAGCATTTTTTGAGATTTGTTGATGTCCAATAATTTTTTTGGGAGCGACTTTTTCATATTATGTATTTAAAGACACCACTATATTAACTCCTAAGAAATAGATATCCAATATTCACACTCGTTACAATCTGAATATCTATATAATAACAAAGCTCAGTTTTTGAATCTTATATACGTAGTTATAAACCTAGACCTTCATTTTTAAATCCTATGGTTAGCAAGTGTTAAGAGTATCTATAAATCTAGATCATCCACTACCAACGGCTAAGATTAAGTTTTCAAACACTTGCTTATCTAAAACGATTGATTTTGGATTGATTTTATTTGTTATGGAAGCAGAACTTTAGTTGATATATATGGTAATCGATACAATCCATATTGATTTTATGGAAGTAAAACTCATATACGGTAGAACTTTAATTGAGCGTTCGAGCTATACCTTCATGCATGGGCAAGCACTAGTTCACAATATGTAAGGTCAATGGTATGATGATACTAGCCATACGTGTAGTGCATGGATTGGATTATAAACTTTATTTATTAGAGATTGCCCGTATCGGTATGCATACTATATACACTATTTTGCCAATAATTGCTAAAAACCTACAATACATGACATGTATACTACGATTTGCATTGTCTCATTCGGAGAAAGGTATGTATTCCACCCTCTATCTCTTTTGTATAGAAATTACACTATACGATCGTGTATCCTACGATTTATACACGTATTCTAATTCAGTACGTATCATCTGATTTTTTTTTGAGAAAAAGTTGGACTTTATTTCAAGAAGTGAAACCCCGAATGCATAATCTAAGCCGTTTGATCTAATTATGGAATCTTTCAAACCATTTGATAGACATCCAGCCTCAACGTATGGCTTATATAGAAGAAAGAACCATACTTTGACTGTATTTTGCTTGACTCTTTTTTTTTTCTTCTAACAAAGGGTATAGAAAACCTTAATGTAATAGGTTCTAATTGAGAGACTTGAAATTTTGCATCTTAATTTTTTTTAAAAATGTAACCATAATTTGTAGATGGTATTTGGTGTATCTACTTTTTAATTGTTTATTAATTATGATTAACATTGTTGAAGTATACACGAAATTTAGTATTTGATACAAGAAAGTTATGTCCAAACAAGTCCAATCGACAAAACCCAAAGATAGAAGATATTATTGAAGAAAATATAAATGTTATCTAGTTTTTAGGAATTCTAAAATATTTAGCTTTAAAAACTGTAGAATATTGATGAGCACCCATTATCGTAGATACTTGGTGCGACTAGTCCCATAGTATGTTGGTTTAACTTGCGTTTATTTAGCTTTTATAATGATATTGCACGTAAGGTAGGTTTTTGTGTATTTCAGGTAATTCGTATAAATAAGGCGCGTTTGAACGCCAAGGAATGCTCCGGGTGCAACCAAGTACTCAAGGCCACGTGCCACCCCATTGTGATGCTCGAGAGATGGTTTGGAGGTTGCTCGGGTCGCCCAAAGGTCAAGGGAATTGAAGGAGAAGTGAGAATTTTACCAAAGCCACTCATCTTCCGACCAGTTGAGGGTAGGATTGTCATAACTTTTGATGTACAAATCACTTTTGATCCAAACCACTTGGATTAGAAAGTAGACTCGATGAGCTTTCCAACGGTCCAAAGAACACTCAAATCCGAGTTCGGGAGTGTCCGGAGCGAGCCCGTGAAGTTTGCCAAAAAATCTGTCAAGCGGGTACCGGTACTGGGCAATTCCCAGTACCGGTACCGGGTGTCCAGAGATCAATTTTCCAGCTCGTTAAAGCCTGGTATCGGTACTGGGAGTTTCCCAGTACCGGTACTGCATGGAAAAATCTGTAGATTTTTGTTACCTTTTTCTACCTTCCATTTATGGAAAGTTTCCACTTATGGAATGTTTTTGAGATATTTTGGGGACTTTTTGGTCCTTTGTAATTTAACTTTAGAGCCCTATAAATAGGCTTATATGCCATATATGGAGAGACGGCCATTTCTAGTCTTTTTTAGGCCTAAGTCTTTCTAGGACTCCATTGTTGCCTTTCAAGCTTTTCTTAGCTAATTTCTCAAGAACTCATGTAAGTATTTATCTTATGTTAATTTCTCGTTTATTAATGTTGTAGCTACGCTTTGGAGCTTTGCATAAATCAAGTTTATTTACGTTTTCTTCGGTTAAATCTTTCGCTCCATTTTCTTACCATGTCTAGTCATTTAATTATGTGTGAGTAGTCTTTTGGCTAAGTCTTGAGCTAATCTTTCCCGATGATTTAGGTGGTTATTTGGTTCTCAAACCTTCGGGCTTAAAATCATGGTTTTCGGAATTGGGCTAACCTAGCCATTTTGGTCTAAACGAGGGGTGTTAACTCCTTGGTATGTTATTTAGTCAAGCGGTCTTGGCAAGCGGCATATTGAGGGCTCGTGGCCTCCTACGTGTTAGATTCATTAGCAAAAATAGGTTTATTCAGTTCCGTTTAATCACATCTTTTGATAAACGTAGTCATTAAAGTTAAATCCTCCGGGCATGAGCACGCGGTCGTGACTCTCGCTTGAGTTATATTGAGAACCGATAACGGCCTTTGTCAAGGGATAGACGGTCCCTAGACTTGCCTCTTTTAGTTTATAAAGCTCATTTCTAGTCTTTTCCATGTTTTACTTTTACCGTTTAAAGCAAACCTAGTTGGCCGCCTTGAACGCCGCTCTCTACCATATAAACCTACAATCCAAACTAGCTATATTTCGATTCTCTGTGGGTACGATCCCGGACTTCCGGATATTATGGTATCGACGACCTAGCCCTACGCTTGGGGTTTTCAACCTTATTCGGAGGCGAAGTTCGGAGGCTAAGCAAATATACTTGTGAAATATCTAGATTTTTTTGTGAGAATTAGTCATGTTTAATTCTAGAATTATCTCAAAGTTTATCTTGTATGAAAATATCCTTGTACCAGAGTCTTCCATGGAGTAGAATAAATATGAATGAGTTCTACCTATTTTGTATCAACCAAAAAAAAAAGGTTGAGTTCAAGTGTCTAATTCCCCACTCTTTTAGTATTCTCTCTTTTCCAAAAATCTTGTTCAACTGAACAATAGAAATTTCTACTCTTCCAACAACGTATCTTTAAGATATGCGATACGTATCCCAATACGATCTATATAATTGAAAACACTGATTTTGGGTTAGCCTGGGGTAAAATCAATTCTTGGTTCCGCCCTTGGGGAGATGTATCCTAAGGAGCACGGAAATTGATGCAACAAGAAGGTCCAGCGATGGAGATTTTATTAGGGTTTTCGCAGAGGGAGAGAGAGAGAGAGACGACTACGAAGCGGTGTCGTCTTTCTTTAGCGAAGAGGGAGGAGCTACGTGGGCTTCAAATCACATCGGTTTGGCCCACACTTTCTAGGCCGTCGAAACTATGTGAAGGAACGTGGTTTGGGCCAGAGACTGGCCCAAATACTTTTGTGGAGTTTATCCTAAGTTTTTGGTATTTTTATTAGGCTTTTATGATATATTCAAGTTTTATTTTTCTATTAATTGTCCATCTCTTGAAAAGTTAAAACTTATGACTAAACCCCCCAAAAAAAAAAAATCACTAAAGACGAAAAAGTGCCAAACAATTGGTATTTTTGTCTATAGTGTAGTCTTTTATAAACTTTTTTCAATTCCGGTCTATATTTTCATACTTTTATGATTTCTCTCATTGAGGCGAATACTTAATCTCAAATATTACAAAGAAAAAACGTAAAAAAAATTACAAAAAGTAAAAAAAAAAAACCATACAAACACCCTTCTTTACCATATAGGAAATATACAAAAGAACATATTTTGTGTTCTTGGGGCACTGTCACGTGCCCCAAGACCCTTCTATACCACATTTTTCGATACATTTGGTACCAAGTCCACAAAAATGTATGATAAAAAAGAGTATTAGGACTCCATGTGACAGTACCCCGAGACCTCTAAATAGTTTTTCCTATCCAAACATAGATCAGTGAAGGCATGAAACGTCATTGTACAAGGATTTTTAATTAGTAGTACCACGTAATATAAATTATGGGAAGAATTTGGGTTTGAAGCAGCTTTGCCAACTGTTTAATCTAATAATATCAAATTGGAGTACATGTTTGAAATTTTGGTTAACCAAAGTATTGTTAAACTAGGACTAATTTTGAGTAACTTTTCCTTTCCAACCAAAGCAACCACCCCTTTTCATATTTTTAAAATAAAAATTCGTCAAGTGGAAGCAGTGTCTATCACCCTTTTTAAATGTGTAAAATCTTGACGTGTGTCTATTTAGTGTACTTAAAAGACCAGTTTAGTGTAATGATAATTAGAGCTAAATCAACTGGGGTATATTAGAGAATGGTAGACCGTTTGGCACGTAGCACCTGGAGGGAGATATTGTCGAGCAACTCTCTAGCGAGTGGACATAAAGCAGTCGATCTGGCCGTTCATCTCGGCACAAAACATACGAATTCATCCCTTCCTCAGCAAACGACTGTGTTTGGTTTGCAGTTTTGAGATAAAAAAAAGTTCTATAGGTTTGTGTATATTTCCGTCTTTAATAAAAAAATTTAACATTTTAACAAACTCTTTTATTTTTTGAATAGAGGTATGCTATGTACATCCAAAAAGTAAAAAATTTGACAAAAAAATCACTAAAGACAAAAAAACACAAATGACAAACCAGTCAGAAATTTTGGAGAGATTATTTCTGAGAGAAGAAACAAACAAAGTGAGTCGTATTATTTTCTTCCCTCTTTTTGTCTAGTGAAAAGTGTGCAAGTATCTTTGTACCTTTAGAAAATGCAACATTTAAATAAGTCACTTGGACAATGTAGTTGAGGTATTGCTGGAGTAATATTCTTTTAAGGATGATGCTATGGTGTCCCCGGTCATTTTGGGGACACCGTAATTTTTGGCATAACAGAACCCTTGCAAGTATAACAAAAATCATTACAAGTATAATTGAACCATAACATGGCATAACCAAGGCATAACCAAAAACCAATCAAAGCATAACTAAAAATCAACCAAGGCATAACCAACCAAGTTATGCCTTGTTATGGTTTTAGTTATGCTTATAATGGTTTTGGTTATGCTTGTAATGAATTTGGTTATACTTATAATGGTTTTGTTATGCCAAAAGTTACGGTGTCCCCAAAATGACCGGGGACACCGAAGTCATTCCCTTCTTTTAATTAAGTCGTTAGATGTCAATTTCTGTCAAATACGAAGTATACTACTCCGTACTTTCCCCCGTTTTATAGAAATCTTTTATTGAGTTAATTTATTTATTTTTATCACGTGGAATCAACATCTTTGAAACTCTTTCAATTGACGATTCGAGCTATTTATTTTATAATTCTTGTGGGATTTGTCATCCATTCAGGAAATCAATCTAGTCAGCAGACATTTATAGTCTTCATCAAATCATATTTCTCGAACGAAAAAATGATTACTAGTCAAAGCTTGACTGTCTACTTCTCTTATAAAAATAAGTCTAATTTATTCAGGCAAAATAAACCACTCGAGATTTTGTATGAACAATTATAATCACATTGAGACTTAAAAAAACAACTCATATAATCTAATGAAATCATAGGAGTATATCATATACAGAATCCACAAAATCTTTGGTGTTGTAGCCTTCATTTTTTTTTAAGTTCAACGGTTAGAAATATTGTCCGAACCAACTTACAAGTTACAAGCGTCCGCCTTGGATATGCGGGAGTTGGGATAGTGTTATACTTGTATCCAGCCTAGCAGTATTTTATTTAAACAGTGGCTATACCAAACTCAAATTTCGAAATATTACAGACTTTACGTAGAATCTTTACTTCTGATATAGCCTATGTAGTACTCATTCGGCGTATCCGAGCCGTTCGATACACTTTTGAACAGCTCAGATTGAAACCCTCTTTCTCCTCTCATTTCAACACTTTCTCTTTCATTTTTTCTCTTTACAAATCTGAGTCATAAGGCTCGAATGCGCGAACGAACGCCACGTGCTACCTATTCCGCATTGAAAATTTTTGTCTTTCACTCCTACATGTATGAAACCAACACAATACAAATCGACATCATATCACTTTACCAAGACCGAGGCCGCCGACACAGCAAATGCACAGATTTTAATTTGTCTTTCACCGACTTTTGGATTTTAAAAAAATGGAATACAAAATTATGATTAACACCCACCCATGGGCCATGTCGTTTTGTTGAGAAATACCGACCATACCACAGTATTATTAGTGTGAGAAAAATGTTCTAAACTCCCCAATTATGAAAGTTGTGTAGCAAACCTCTCCATTCCGATAAATAATAAAAAGGATTTCAATTCCATTGAAAAGGTTCAACAATGCTACTCACATAACGATCCAAACAACACAACTTACACAACTTCTCACATACATGTGGGGCCCATACATAATTGTGTGTGGAGCCCACATGTATGTGAGAGATTGTGTTTGGTGTTGTGTTTGAATTGTTGTGTGAGTATCATTTTTGGAAAAGGTTACTGATCAAGTAACAAAGGTTGACTTCTACAGAAATAATGGCATACATAAATATCAGGACGTTTCCGTATAAAAAAAAAAAAACTTTAGAAGGAATTTCTTATCATTAATATCAATTCGCATAAATCAGTAATAGAAAAGTGGGGCATTAGCCCCAATGGTTTATCTCCTTGAGTTTTAGCCTCGAGAATGAAGTCGTGGGTTTGAGTCGATTGAAAAATCGTACTACTAATAGGCCCCGTTTGATAATAGTGATAGATGGATAGGATTCGTAAGGAAATGTGATTAAGATTGAGATTCGTAAGGAGATGAGATTAGTAATGATAAGAAATTGATAATGAGTATGTTTGTTTGTGATGAGATTAGATGATGGGATTATTAATATCATGTTTGTTTGAGATGGGATTGGATTGATAGAAGAAATTAGCAATGAGAAGGAATTAGTAATGAGAAGGGGTTGGGTTTGGATTATGAATACCAAGTCCCACAGGGTATTGCTAATACCCCCTAATCCCCAGATTCGTTATCCCAACGGACTACGAATCCGAACCAATTTTGAAAATCAAACGCAGTATTGTTAATCCCTTCGACTTAGTAATCCAATCCCAACTCCCAGGAGCTTTTACAAACGGGGCCATAGTAATCCATCATACTAACATGTTGACATTCAAAATGACAATTTTACCAAAACAAATACTTCCTATTAGAGTTTTCGGGAAAAACGTGAACCGATGAAACTTGAAAACAATTTATAGACAAACATTAGTTTTTTATGATACAAGCGGATATCGAGACCCCATTTTAGGAGAGGGGAAAAATGAGGGGAGATCCTTATTATCTTACAAATATAAACTCATTAAAAATCTATAAATCTACTCGTAGTACCAATAAATAAGAAACGGTATTGCTTTCGTCAGTCCACTGAACTGACGATAAAAACGTACGATAAACACACTAAAAGACAAAAAAAACACTTATTTTTGTATACTTTTTACCCCCTATAATACACATTCACCCATTTACTATTCTCCGTCCAAGATTTTAGAATTTCTCAACAAGAAAACATTTAAGAGGCCCTTGGTTTTCCACCACCATAGGCTTGCCTGCAAATGGACGTGGGTTTCTGTGACTTCAAACAAAGCTCCGACGAACCCGGACAGCTCTGCAGGCAATTGTCCCCCAAGCTGCCGGAAACCTCCGTCTCGCCGGAGAAAAACACCGCCGGCGGCGTCCCGTTCAAGAAATTCCCGTCCAGATACAACCTCCTCAGCTTCTGCTTCTTTCCAAATTCCAACGGGATTGGTCCACGCAACCGGTTGTACCGCAGCGACAGAGACGACAGCATCGGGTAAAAAGAGAAATTCTTGGGCACATAACCTTCTATATTGTTAAACCCCAATTCAACGGCGACGAGCTCGCTGTCTGTGGGTCGCGAGATCTCGACGCGTGTCAAGCTGTTATTGGCCAAGTCGACTTGTTGAAGTGACGGTAGAAGGAAGAACCAGGATTCTAGTGTTCCCGAGAGCGAGTTTTGGCTGATTTCGACCACCTCGAGCTGAGTTAACCCGTTAAAAGACGATTTGTTAAGAGACCCAGATAGAGAATTGGCCTTCATTGCCAGCTCGAGCAAGTTCGGGGGAAGCTTGGGGATTGATCCAGTGAGTTTGTTGAAGCTAAGGTCGAGCCTTCTCAAATTCATCATTGAATTCAGGTTATTTGGCAATGACCCAGAAAGCGAATTCCCGGCGAAATCGAAAGTTTGTAGCGATCTAAAATTAGTAATGGAAGGAGGGATTGGGCCGGAGAAGAAATTGGACCGGAGAACTAAAGATTGCAGATTGGGGAGAGAGGAGAGGGAGGCGGGGATTGGGCCGAAGAAGTTGTTTCCGGAGAGGTCGAGGTGAACGAGCTGGGTGAGTCTGGAGACGAGTGGGGAGAGGGTGCCCGAGTAGCCGGCCGGGTCGAGGGTGAGTTGGGTGACTCGGAAGGGGTTGGAGGTGGTGGTGCAGGTGAGGCCGCAGGTGAAGTGGGTGACCTTGGGGAAAGAGCAGGGGTCGGAGGTGAAGTTCCATGAGGCTAGGCAGGAGTAGGATGGGATGGTGGTGGGTTTGATTGAGGCTTTGAAGGCTTGGAGGGCTGCGATGTCTGAGGGGAGGGTAAG
>BPLS01030115.1:11574-45190 GCA_019656275.1 Rhododendron kiyosumense | reverse complement strand
AAGTAGTATTATATTATCCGAAATGATCATATGCTAAAAGTCACACTCTATATTTTTTTAGCTTTTTTCTTTTTTGTAATTTTGCGGTAGGAGTGTTGGGACCAACTACTCCCCCTCAATCTACCACCGTTTTCGAAACGGAAATAAGTACTTATTTTTTAAGAAGATAATTTTAAGTTCAAAAATCTACACAATATTAATTTACCACTTTTTACCTTTCATGAAAATGTAGAGAAATGCAAAAAAAAAAAAAAAAGACTTTCATTTGATTTTGATTGATGAATTAAGATTGCCTCCCATGTGCTTACGCAAATATTTTTCTTATCAATATGGATTTTGTTTGATAAATTCCATTGAAATCATTAATATGGTGCAATGAAAATTGAAAAATTATTTTTCATTTACATTATTTTTGAGTTTAAAAATATAAAATAAATTATTTTTTTAAAAAATATTCTGAAACGGACCCTTACAGTTGAAAAAATCAATAAACAAATTTCAATGCTCGTGGATCAATTCTCATATAGTACCCTCCTGCCATACAATAATGTGGAATCAACACAACACAACTTGTTTTTTTTTAAATTTTTGGGTACGTCGGAAATTCGGAATCAACACACCTTGTGATACAATACATATGGAACCACCTTCTCTCTCTACACTCGGATTCAACGATGCTATCAAGCACCTCCTGCTTGGCGGGTGTTGAGCGACATTCGATCGTCCATCTCGACACGAATGGTTCAGATTGAATTTGAGCACATACTGAATTGAACCGTCCATAACTCGATTAAGATCAGAACCATAAATTACCGACATAAACAGTCAGATCGGCTGCTTAACACCCGCTTCGCAGGAAAGTGCTCCGTAGCATCCCATTCCTCTAGACCCCCCCTTATATCTCTAAAGTTTTTTGCCTCATAGTTAATCAGACAGCTGTAAAGCCTGTAATGCTTTGATTGAATGAAGGATATTAAGGGTGAGTTTTTTCGGTGCCGAGCAGATACCACGTGGTGCTCGCCCGCGCATCCGAGCCGTTCATTGCATGTTTGAATGACTCAGATTTAAAAAGAGAAAAAGGAGAGAGAAAGTGTTAAGTGAGAGAAAAAAGAGGGTTTCAATCCGAATCGTCTAAAAATGAATCGGACGGCTCAGATGCGCAGAGCAAGTACTATGTCGGCAATAACCAGTGAAGAACTCCTCGGTGAGTTGAGACACTTTTGGGATTTGATAGACAATAAAATAATAATGGCTTCAACTATTAAAGATAAGATAAAGTAAAAATCTTCCTTTGGATATCTACCCTTTTAGCCGACTATTTTTATCTTCTTAGAGCCTGTTTCAAAACACATTCTTAAAAAATAAATACTTATTTCACATCTTTAAACTCAAAAATAATGTAAATATAAAATAATTTTTTGATTTTTTTTTGTACTGTTCAAAAGATTTCAATGAGATCTATCAAATAAAATCCATATTACTAGAAAAATTATTTGTGTGAACACATTATTTTTGAGCTTGAAATTTACTTTTTAAAAAATAAATACTTAAAACCTTTTCTGGAACGGGACCAATAATGTTAAAAGAATTAAAATTAAACCCAATCCTTTTTCAACCGAGCAACAAGGGTATAGCCATTAACCACAACCTCACTGTATTTAAGTGCAATTACACAACTGTTCGACCAAGTATCTTGATCCTTTTTAGCAGATTAAAGAAATTTTAAAAAATCAAGCTCCTATAGATAGATGTATACATCAATCAACATAACGAAATTTTTTAGAGAACCTTTCATTTTTCTCTAGCAACCGTCACGGGAATATTTATTTGATGGCTCACCACAACATGTATGATTAATTAACACACCGATATTGGCCAAAGGGTACTACTCCAAAAGATTCAAGTATATCTGCTGCATAGGACCTGTATAGATCATGCAATGGTGATTAAAAATTAAAAATTATATATACATCTCATCTCCTTCCAAAGTAGGATTCAATCTCATAAGCATATACTCATTCTCCAACTAACCAAAGTGGACTTTATAATGGGTCCGATCTCATCTGTTCAGAAAATTCACGTGTCTTTGTGCAGAGAAATTTTCTGATCGTCAAATTATGTGATTTTTTTTATATTTTAAATTCAATTGACAAAAAATACTTTGACTCGTGAATTGTCGACAGAGAAGATATTGCCTGCTTTGCTTTATAATGGCCCTTCTTTGCAAAACGTAATGTCATCTTTGTCTTTTGTTGGATTCCTTTATAACAAAAATACATTTCCCTAGAGAAATCTTCTTCTTTTGTGGGAGTGCGGATCAATGTTTTCCATTTATACCCTCAAAAAAGACCGAAAGCAATCTTCAAGACAAAACCAGGTGGAGGTGAGGACGAGTTCATAATCATTAGCCACTTTTATAGAAGAGAAAAAAATATTAATGCTCAAACCAAGTTTAATTTGTCACTAATTTTCTCGTAACCGAAAAATTAAAAAAAAGAAGAAAAGAAAGAGAAGAGTTTCGCTTCAATGGAGGAGACCTCCGATTGGCCCTAATAAAGGAGAACATGACACATTTCCTCACAGTAGAGGAATTCTAGTTAACAATATTCAACTCCCCTCTTATCGATACACCATAATGCCTATATAAAGAAGAAAAAATTTACAATACACACTCCTTAAAAATGTGTACTATATATATCTATTTTATGGTTCATGCATATCATTTTAGTGTGTGTATCGTAACTTTTGTTCTAAAACTCATATTTTTTAGCAATACGATTCGTAACATTTTCATTAGGATTCATAACATTTTTATAATTCGTAACTTTTTAGCAATACGATTCGTAACATTTTTTCTATAATTCATAACATTTTTGAGGTGTATATGATACATACCCAAATAAAGTCTGTATCATTCTTGCGCTTATTAGTTTTTCCATGCCAAAATTAACACTATCTTCCAAATGCCTGTTTTTTTTATGGGAAAAAAACATGTGCACATAGATTTTGGGGCACAAATCTAGACATTGCTAGATGTGTCTAGAACCGTTCAATGCACGCTAACTCCCAAAAATAACGAGGGGTTCACAAGAATCGGATTATTCCGGATATATCTGTCTTCATATCTGTGCTTAAAAATCTGTGTATGTAGTAGTCATTGTTTGTTTAATCAACGAAAACGAAAAGATTCTTGTCCTCCCAAAAGGCCCGTTCCATCTAATGTGGCCCAAGATACCGGGTTAGCCTCATTTTTCTACAGCCCAGGGGATCGAGCTAGCCAAGGCCCATTGTTTTTATGGATTGGTTTTGAATGGAAGAGTTTTGGGAAAATGACGGCCAATGACGTGTTTTAATAATTAATATCTGTCAAAGATATGCTGAGACATTTGTTAATGTTGATGTAACGCCCTGAATTTTGGGTACGTTAAATAGAACATTTTATTACAAAAACGAAGCGAGTCACTGCTCATTTATTACATCATAACTCTCGTAATTGTATTTGAAACACAAAATAGGACACAAAAGGGAACTAAGGTTCCTAACTACGGCTTCTCTTGTTCCTCCATCCTAGCGAGTTCTTCGGCTCCGAATGCCTCCAAGGTGAAGAGTTCGCCCTGTTCGTCTATCAGATCTGATATATTATACCGGCGTCGCCACCCATATAATATGCCAGGGTCACCATAAGGTAACACCATGAGCTACGAAGGCTCAATAGTAAAATCCTACTTACTAATCCTTAACTTATGAACCAATATTATAATAAAATATCGATTTCCACATGATACGTATATAAGCAGTAACAAAAGGCAAAAGCAATATCATATCCACATTCATTTCATAATTATCGTTGGTGTCCAAGATCCTCGAAGTTCTTCCTACGTAACCCATCGTAGACCGTATTGTTATTACTACCTTTCTTTTCCAAAGATTCCTTTTTAACTCACCCAATCTCGGTTCCGCCGCGCCAGGTTCCCGAGCATCCTCACAATGGTTCCGTCGCGCCGGGTTCCCGTTGGCACACAAAACTTGCATTGGCTCCTCTCCACGGATAACCAAGCCATATTACCAACAAGGCTACCACGTCCGGCCCTATTGGCAATCTTCACAAAGGCTACCAAGTCCGGCCACATTGTGGTTTTCACAACCCACACAATGGGCTACCAAGTCCGGCCACATTACGAGTTTTCATTCACACAACGGGCTACCAAGTCCGGCCACGTTGCGGTTTTCATAATCCACACGACGGGCTATCAAGTCCGGCCACATCGCGGTTTCAAAACATATCTTATCATTATCCACACCCTAGGTGTTACGTTTCTACTTCCTTGGTTTCCGTGTCTCGTTTACATGCATAAACTCCGCGGTAGGACTTTTCTCATTGACAAACATTTTTTAAAACTTGAAACTAATTTAACAAAATCATTCAACTCTGAACTACTTAGCATGCTTGAATCACCAAGAACTAACATAAAACATGCATTTCCAATATTTAATCAAAAGATAACCTTATCTACGATCAAAAGAACTTCCAAGCAATATGCGATTTATACAATATATAGAATTAGAGTGAAAAACTACTTTATACTTGAAAAAGTAAGTAAGGATAATTACCGTTCTTCTAGGCGGTGTCGGCTATGGAAAGTTGGCCGTCGGTTTTGGATTTCGGCGGCGTAACGGCCTCCGGATTGCTTCGAAAGGAAAAGAGAAGTTCTTTCTTTTCCTAGAAACAACTTTACTAACCAAAGTAGACTACTTTTAAGATCTAAGGGTGGTATTTGGAAGTGGTTTGGTGGTTTTGCTCAAGAACACTCAAAAACAAGAAAGTTATTGAACTTTGGACAAGAATACTAGAAATTCTAGAGAGAAGGAAGAGCAATGCTTGAGGTGTGAGTTCAAGGCATGGAATGACTTGCTATTTATAGGCAAACTTTGGCTCCCTCTCCACTCTCATGGCCGGCCCTCCTCTCTCTTTATCCATCAAATTTTAACACTTGTCAAGCTATCTTTGAAAGATCAAAATCCAATCCTAGGCTTGCAAGGCTATGATGTGTACCAAGGATTTGATCTTGATCAATTTTGTGGTGGAGATGAGAGTGGTACAAGATTCTAAGGTTTAAACAAATGCTAGAATGTACAAAGAGGACAATGAGGTTAAGATTTGCTTTGGAAGAGTAGAATCCCAAAGATTGGAAGTACATTGGAAGTTCAATGGCAAGTACCAACCAAATCTCTCTCCCTCTCTCCTCTCCCATTCGGCTCTCTCTCTCTTCCTCTCTCTCTCTCTCCCTCTCTCCTCTCTTGCTTCCTCAAGGTACATATATATATATATATATATATATATACAAGTACATAAAATGCAAGAAGAATAAATAAAAAAGTAGTACTTTTAGTACTAAGAATCAAAACTAGTCTTAAAAGGCTAGGATTCTCTTTTAAACTAACAAATTTAACACATGGTACTTAAGGCATTAATTTAATCTACCATGCACTAGAATAATATATACTTGGATACACATGTACAATTGGTAGTTCAAAATCCCAATAGAAAAATAAATGAAGGGTACTTTGGGAATCCTAGGGTTTAAAGGCTACTAAGTACTTATTTAATAAAATAACATGTACTTTAGCACATGGAGATAAGAAAATGATTAAATTAATCAACCCATGTACTTTGGTGAAAGACTAATCTTTTACCCAATGGATAATAACCACCCTAACTTTTATTATCTAATGGATAATAGTTGCTAAGGAGATTAAATAATAAAATATTCAAAAAGTACTTTAAAGTATTAAAAAAGTACTTAACCAAGTATACTTTTAAAATAAAGAATTGGGGTTTCTATTATCCAATGGATAATAGTTTCCCTAACATCTATTGTCCAATGGACAAAGAATCAAATCAAAAATAATTAAAAGAAAATGAATAATCAATTCTTAGTTTAGGGTTAAAAAGGTTCACATGGTTCAATGAGGGGCAAAATGGTCCATTTACGGTAACTAGATGGCTTCCTAGTTTAGTTTCTCCAACGAGACGGTTAGAAACTAACTAAACTTGCTAAATGGGGCTAAAGTGCAAGAAACGAAAGTTGAAGGGTAAAAACGTAATTTTGACAAACTACAAGGAAATTACGGAAATTAAAATAAAATTCAAGTATTTAACGAAATTTTTAACGACCAAAAATCAGGGTCGTTACAGTTGAAAATGTCCTTGGCGGGTATTAATTATCAAAACACGTCCTGGGCTGTCATTTTCCCGAGAGTTTTTGAAATGAAGCTAATTTATTAGGGAAAATGACAGTCCAGGATGTGTTTTGATAATTAATATCCGCCAAGAACATGCTAAGAACATTTGTTAATGCTGAAAATGTCATTGGCGAGTATTAATTATCAAAACACATCCTTGACCGTCATTTTCCCAATTTAACTACTGTTTTTTTGAACATATTAGGGCATGTTCTTGCTAAATTTTTGCTCCGGTATTTTGTTTTGGAATTAAATATTTTTCATAATTCATAATTTAGCTTTTTGTACATCATAATTATTCGTCTCAATCAGAGGAAGTAGAAAGAATAAAAATGTGTACCGAAGTTAAAAAATATTTGGGTAAAAGATCAATTTTTAACTTTTCCGATTCGTCTTGACGAGATGAATTAATAATCCACAAAAATTAGACACAAAACTAACAAACGTGAATTTTTTTTGAATAAAGACAAAACAAGAAAAAGCCTAAAAATCTTACCGGAACTTAGTCTTAATATATTGTGAATAATAAATTAGTAAAGCAATTAGATGAATCCCAATTTTTTTTTTTTTTTTTGAACTGGATCAAACCCAACTGAATGCATATATATCAACTTCATTTGTACTGCACTTTCGCAATTTTATCTCTGGTGTTGATTAATCATGGGTGATATTAATCAAATGATGACTATATTCTAAATTAATAGTAAGAATATCTCAATATTTCAGTTATTTGATTTTGTAGCCGTCACTTCTTGTATACAGAGAGTCCTTATCACGAAAAATCGCCCTTCACTTATATAAACTATAGATTAATCAGCAGCAATCTTATACAAAACCTCAAACATCAGCGTGAGAGATTGTGTCAAATGTTGAGCCGCAGGTTGCACGCGTCATTAGTATCTTTGAGTTAAAAATAAATTTCAATTTTTGTCAAAGAATATATATATGGATGTCTTTGTCTTTGTACATAAGATTATGGACTCTTACAAATTTAATATTGACAATGTCAGAAAAATTTCCCAAATTTCTTTATATAAGTATAATTCTTTCAAATTAATTAACCAAGAAAAATTAACAAGAGAGTAAAATATCCTAACTTAGCCGTTATGAGAATCATTCATATATCCTGCGGAGTTTCTTGAAAGAATCATTCATGCAAAACAAAAACGCTAATTGTAATTTGATAGTCACGTAATTATATTATATGTTTGTTTAGATGACAAATATGATTTTAAAAATACACTATTTATTTTTCTAAAATAGAATGAACCTATACTTGTGTAATTAACAATAGCCCCGATCAATTTTTGATTTGTTTTATGGATGCTTTTTCTACGAATTCGGGAAGGTACAATTAACAATTTGGATCGTTGATGTAGGACCAGAGTGAGTTTGCATCCACATTAACCGTCTTTTCTGACTTTTGAGAAGCCCCGCTATTCAGAGGTCAAACATGTACTATAAAATTCCTTGTACCTCTGTTCCCGTGCATTTTCATTTGTACAATTCAGCGATTGAAAATGTATCGGAAACTGATATGTAGATACACTTTTTAATATAGGTGATTTGGTTGGCCCTGTCCATCAGCAAACCATCCTATATATAAAATGTTGTTAACGGACCTTGCTGGGTTTGGGCCTGTCTTTCCAAAGCATGAGTACTAGACAACTTGAGCCATAAAGTTATGGAATTTTTTTTCAAAATTTAGGTGTTCGTTCCAACTTATGCTTAAAGTTATAAGAATTAATGATTATTCGCTTGATCGGATATAAAAATATTCGCTTGATCCGATATAAAAATTGAAGTGAAATTAAAATATTACAAAAGGGATTCCATATGTGGTGTAATTGATTTGCTTAAAACTTGTATGACCCTCATCAAACATTTATCCATCTCAATGTGTTCTACAATGTGAATGATGCCGACTAACTTTATATGCCGAGGATGGACCCACAAAAGGGTTGACCGGACCGTTTGTGGTACACCATTTGCACATCGCGTTGTGTGAGACTCACATCGGTTTCTCCTATGTACAAATGATCAAAACTGCTCAATTTGTTTAAAATTATATTTGTAAGAATCCTTGTAAAAAAATCAGCTCAATCGCATATGGGTAAGGGCTTGATCAGTTCTTTGCTTAATTTCTTCTCAAAAAATTGAGCAAATTAAGAATTAATCAAACTCTTACTGATATCTGATTGAGCTGATTTTTTAATATGATCCTTAAGAATACATTCTAAACCAATTGAGCGACTCCGATTATTTGTGTGACACTCAGTGATGGATCCCACACAATACGGTGTGCATTTGATGTACACCAAATGGCGTACCGATAATTTTATTTTGCCTATATAAGGAGAGCCTATTCCAACATTTTTAATCGCAAAATGAACTCTCCCGCTTTCCTCTCGACTCCTATATCTTCCTAGCATTCTTCCATACATAGCTCAATGGCAAGACAGAAACACCACCAGCTGGTGTTTCTGTTTTGCATTCTGACTGCTTGGTTTTTGATCCCATCTCTAGCTATCTTAACAAATGCTAGTACTTCATCCTGTTCCAACTTCGCGTTCCCAAATAACGAAGTCTTCGCCTCGTGCGCAGATCTTTCACAACTCGATTCGTTTATCCACTGGACATACAGTAGTACCCCTCCCTCGACCACTCTCCAGATAGCCTACCGCCACGGCCAGGTCAGTTCGTCGACCTGGGTCGCCTGGGGTATCAACCCCACGTCAACAGGGATGGTTGGAACCCAGGCCATCGTAGCGTACCAGAGGCCAGACGGAACCGTGGCTGCCTTCACGTCGCCAGTCGACAGCTACGATACGCAATTGCAAGAGGGAGCTCTGAGTTTCCCCGTCTCTGACTTATCGGCCTTGTTTTTGAACAACGAGTTGGTTATATTTGCAGCCATTGAGCTTCCGGAAAACACTACGATCGTAAACCATGTTTGGCAAGACGGGCCGGTGTCGGGCAACGATCTTGGAATTCATGATCTTTCTGGAAATCATCTCCAATCGATGGGGACTCTCAATCTTTCATCCGGACAAGCCTCGGCTTCTCAAGGAGGGATTAATTCAAAAATCCGAATTCAGAATGTACGTATTCATATACACTTGTTAATTTTGTGACGTAGTAATCTGTTTGTGGTGTTCTATTATACTCCCTCCGTCCCAAATTGATTGTCCCGTCCGCAAAACGGAGTGTTAAAAATAATACAATTTTTTCAAGAAAAAATTCAAATTTTTTTCACAAATTAAAATTTTCATTGATATTTAGTAAGTTGTTGAAAAACTTTTAATTTTTTCTTGCAAAAATTGCATTATTTTTAATACTCCGTTTTGCGGACCGGACAATCAGTTTGGGACGGAGGGAGTATTAGTTTAAGGTGCTTATGCTGAATCAATCTACCTAATTTTAATAACCCAAAACGTGCAAAAGTATAAAAAAGGAAAAAAAATTGAAATTAAATCAATTAAGCCACAGCTATACTAGCCTCTTTTTTATTTGAACCAATACTCAAAAATTTTGATTACTCAAAATCGCCCAAAGGGCTATAAACTTCAAACCGGAGCCCATCGATGGGAATAAATTCATGATAATCGGGTTATCCAAATGGTTTGGATAGGAATACATTGAGTTCAGAAGAAAGCTACCCACAAGAGGTAAAGCACTAGGGTTGTAGAAAACATTCCACGCAATGAGATGAAACGCAAATGGAGATGAATACGGCAGTGATAATTTGACTAGTCTCACCGTCTTTTCCTCCAAGCAAACAGTTTGAGATGTTTTTGGAACACAATCATATTGGAAAGAAAATATTGCAATGGTGGATTGGAATTGATTTTTATTTTTTTGGACATAAATGTGTTCAGAAAATATATCAAACAACATCCGATCAATATGATTTTTGGCGGAATTGATGTCCTCAACGAGATCTTAAAAAATGAACAATCTCAACTATTGTAGTAGACCTAAAAAAAGGCCCACAAATGGACCGGACAAGACCATTAAGTCGAAAATAAGAATACTTTCAATGGTTTCCTCTAACGGTGCATGGTATTCGACCAAATGAAAATATTACAGGTACATGGAGTGCTTAACACTGTTAGTTGGGGTATCATGATGCCGCTCGGATTCATGGCGGCAAGGTATTTGAAAGCTGTTGGTCCAAAAGTAGACCCTCTTTGGTTCTACATTCACATCGTTCTTCAGCTCCCTGGCTTTTTACTTGGGATGGCCGGAGGTGGGACTGGGCTTTATCTCGGCATCAAGTACTCAGGGATTCATCAGTACCCTTCCCACCTGTACATCGGAATCACTCTTTTATTCCTTGGAACACTTCAGGTATATCCCAGTAGTTGTATTCATGTGCACTTTAACGTTTGTACGTGTAGATTTTCTTATCAAGCTTTGAATACAGACATGTTTAGAATCATTCGATGCACTTGAGCTCCACAAGATAATAAGAGATTCATGTGTACTATCGAATGGATCCAGACATGTTTATGTCCAGATCCGTGCACGGAAATCTGTGTACGCACCTTGCATTAAGGTTAAAACAAATCAAATAGTTTGGAGCGTCCAGTTTCAACAATTGTGGGCTCTTCTCGAGCCTAAATAGTTGACGATCATAATCGTTCATATTTTATACAGAACTTGTTGAGAATGTCAATCCTGTAAAAATTCATGTCGATGGAACATTTATAGGTAAGATTTCAGAAAACACGCGTCTAGAAAAAAGGGTTCAATATCCAAAACCCAATTACCTCAAGATAAATATTTTCCAATCATGTACCGACAGAAATCCAATAAATTTGATTTTTGATTTGGTTAATGTTCTTGACAAGCTTTAAAATGTAAACGGTTCCAATCAAAAAAGTGAACCCATAAAGGTCCACAAACGCCAAAAATCGACAGTGCAGTCCCTTTTCCATATCGTGCTAATAATAGTTTCTCGTGTACTTCTCTTAATTATTTTTTTCCCTGGTGTTAGGTCTCTGCTCTATTTTTGCGGCTAGCCAAGGACCACAGGTATAGACATGTATGGAATTGGTTTCACCATCTGACCGGTTACGCTGTCCTCCTCTTGAGCGTTGCCAACATATGGATCGGGTTCTTCATTCTCAAGCCTGCAAAATCATGGCTTATCGTGTATGGCGTTGTCCTTGGGGGACTGATACTATCAACAATCGTGTTAGAAGTTTGGAAGAAACTAAAACGAGATAGAAATACCAGCGGAGGAAATCATGCCAATAAAGCAAGAGTACAAAGTGCCAGACCGCCGTTGATTTAATTTTCGTACTTGTAGGCTCAAAATGTTTGTGTTCTTACCACCCGTGGGCTTGCTCCAACGGAAGGGGTTGGCCATTGCCTAACATTGGTCAGGGTTCGACGATCCTTTTCAGGGCTGTATTGCGATTTTTATGGCGGGATGGGGCACGCAGTGGTTTGCTTTGGGTCGTTAGGAGTTTATGTTTTATGGGTGGGTCTAATTAATTAGTGGCCCTCTTGTGGGGTGGTTCCTCCGGAAAAAAAAAAGTTTGTGTTCTTCGTACCTATGTGCATTGGAAAAAGCTTATGTAATTCATCTTTTGGTTCTTTTGGGAGGAGTTTGTACAGTGTTTCTGTTGAAAACATAAATACGGATCAAAGACTTAGAATTTCGATTACTTGAAGCCTTTTTGGATTGTGAAAAATGGTGAGATAAGAAAGGGGAGCTCTTTTTCATCATTGATTGAGTCTCACCATTTTGGTAAGACTCGATGAGAAAGAGGAAAGAGCCAATCAAAATAAATAATTTTCGTATTTTTTCTCTTCATTTTTGACTGAGTTACTCAATCCAAAAATAAGTCACGATTTGGGAAGAAACTCTAATATTGTTTTCTTTTCTTATCAAATTCCTCAATCCATTGTGGGATGCTAAATTTATGATCACTTGCGGGATGTTAAATTTATTTCCATATTAACATATTATAAGGTGATCGAAGACGTTAAACATAACAAAGTACTACGTACTACAAAGTAGTGAGTAAAATCCCTCAACACCAAACTAACCGAACTGAAATCACCCATACAAAAAAGTAGTGAGTAATTTTGAAATTTGCATCATAACCAAGTAGTAAGTAATTTGGAAAATCTTTCCCAAATAAAATGGTCAATTTTTTTTTTCCAAAATAAACCTCCGTGGGAAACTAGAGAAAATTAGGCATTCGTCGCGGACTAATCGTGGCTATGGATTATGCTCATTATCAAAATAACTAGCGGACTTGTTGTAGCACGCGCTCTCTTCCGTAAAGAGGCTCTACGAGCAATTTTTTTGACAGTGTCCGAGCCAGCTTATACACACCTCGACAAATTTTAGGGACCCAATCCCACCGCCCCTTTGAGAAGAGCTCAATTAAAACTGGAGCAATTTCTTCTCATGAACAAGTGAAATGAAATGTGAGTGTTCAAGTAAAAGAATGTTACACAGAAGATAACTTACTATTAGCGTTACTTTTAGACTTATAGTTGCTTGAGCCAAAGGCTACTATACGATGGTACAAAACAATGGTTATGGAGACCAGTCATATAATTTCAACCATGGTGATTGATCATTACTGACATAGAAGCCATCCGGTTTCGCCATCCAATAACATTTGTATCGCGACACGGAAGTCAGACGGTTGCAATAATGATTTTTGATGAGATGTCCGTCGAATACATTAAAAGTTCTGTTAGCGGCGCGGCTCCCCCGTAGAAGTGGCAGAAGTAGAGAGTACACCCGAAGATATTGAGCCCAAACCTCCAAAAGAATTCCTCACCTCTTTGGAGCGTATGCAGCCCGAAATCAGTATCTCCAGATTGGCAGCAAAGCCGCAGTGGTTGTGCAGGATTACTGGGAACGCCGCTGATTATGTGCACCTCCTCCATGTAACCAGGAAGAAGAAGTCGTTCGAGAGACATGGTACTCAAAACAAAGAGACATGTTATAACGAGTAATCGATACAAAAGAGAGCTCATTGTTTATAACCCGCGTAGTGGATGTACGTAACATTGAACGATTTCGACTAGACGCATGCTTCGATTCCTTCATTTAACATGTGTATTTAGAGGTAGGAAAAAGCCTTGGTAAGTAAGTGAGCAGGGTATGTGATATGGATTTTGGCAATTCATGAAGATTTCGTATGCTTTTTTTATTTATTTTAATAACCGAAGAATAGCTCAACAGTCTAGTTACAATTGGACCCGACTGCACAACTCAAATCTCAGGGGAATTAGCGCGACCACAACAGTCACGGAACCCCAATTACTATCAGGGTACTCAATCACCCGGTGGGAAATCGAACCCTTGACCAAGAAAAGTACTCTCAAAATTAGTCATTCACCCTTATCATTAGGTCAATCCCTGGGTGTAAGATTTTGTATACTTGCTTGACGTGCCAATGTCTATAAATCAAAACTAGATTTCACCTTTAGTGTTAAGCCAATAAAGCGATGGGTAAATTATTGTACGCCCCCTCTAACTATAGTTCGGAGACACTTTATCCCCTCTAACTAATTTTTTTGGTACTAAACCCCCTCTAACTAATGGAATTCCATTTTCCGTTTGCATTCCGTTTGAAATCCATTTTTTACACTTTTTCTCCTTTTTTTTTTGTTGCATAATTACCCTTTCTCTTTGCAGAACCTTCACGTCCTAAATCCACCCAGGCCTCAATCTCTCCCGATAACCAGATTTCACCACGACGTACGCTGTCGACCACAACCATTGCACGCCAGGAAACCAGCTTTCACGCCGACCACCACCACCGCAATGCCATCTTCGACCACCCCCTCGTCAATGGGTGATGCAGATTTCACAGATTTCACGTCGCCACCACCGTCGAACACCAAAAACCACCACAAAACACCAGCAATGCCGATTTTTTCACCATGCCATAAACCTGCAAAACCACCAATGCCAACGGTCATCTCCACAGAGCTTTCACCCCACACCTCTGTGTGTACAACTCTCTCTCTCTCTCTCTCTAGATCTGGCGATGGCGCGCTAGAAATGGCAAGAGATGGTCAGCAACGACGAGATTCTATGCTGGAGTCTTGAGTGCAACCAGTACACCAAGGAGTCAGTTTCTCTCCGTCCCTTTCTATCCCTGCCATTTCAGTCATTTTCTGTATATCAATTGTGTTCTGTTGTTAAAAAAGTAGATCTGGAGGTCATTAAACTTTGGTTTCCACAGAGCTATGGAGATCGATGGCGAGATTAACACCATGGAAGGAGTCTCCGATCGTTGATGGAGAGGGCACGCCGTCGATGGGTCTGGGTTGACTGATGTTTCCAACTCGCTGTACGTGCGTGCATTAGGCAATTGAAAATTTTTCTCTCAAAGGAGGAGTTTTTATTGTTTTGGTGGTGGTTTGGAGGGAATTTTCCAGCTAATTTGGACACACATAGATTTTAGGGCACTCCTTTTTTCTCCAAATCAAGATTTAGGGTTAGGGAAAGAAATCAGTTTCAGCATTTGTAGATGCGTGCTTTTGCGAAGGGCAAAATGGTAACTTAGGGCTATCCGTTATGGAAGTTAGTCGGATAAGGGTTTTCATTAGTTAGATGGGGTTAAGTGCCAAAAAAATATTAAGAGAGGGTAAAGTGTCTGTGAGCCATAGTTTGAGGGGGTTAACTATAATTTATCCTAAAGCGAAATGAAAAAATAATTATGACCCTTTACCCTGCATTGTTTGCCCCAATTCTGAAAATCATGGACTCTGACAAAAATAAGGCATTCAATTTCATGCATATCTCAATAAGCTCCTTTTGTATATTTTATTGGGCAAAGTCCACTTTGACACTCTGTGGTTTTGGTCATATGCGGATGCAACCCCTATGGTACAAAAGTGTGCACATTCCGCCTTTGGCTTTAAAAATGTGTAGATATATGGATCCATTGCCGTCATATTTTCCATCCATATTAAAGTATACAACATTAAATGACCGATTTGCCCTCATCATTTCTCTTGATTTTTCTTCTTTCTCAAATCTAACTAATCCATCCCTTATACTCAAAATTGGATCCAAACTGTTGATATTGTAGTGTTTGACGAGTACAACATCCATGCCAAAGCAAGCCTTACTAAAATTACTTAGTTTTTGTGCAAAATGACCAGAGCATGGATTAGAAATATAAACAACAAATTTTATCAACACCCATAGAGGTTTTTGGTTATGACGGATAAATGACAATGAACCCCTTGTAGTTTCTATGCGGCCTTGTTTTCGTTGAAAACAAGTGATTGGAAAATCATTGGAGCTCCACATAATGCTCTACAATTCTCCCAAACGTGCTCAACAAACAATCCTTTTCTCCTGCCCCCTTAAAACTTCTTGTATCATATGATTAGGAATAGCAATAGAAAACTCTTTCATCCATGACCCGGCTAGCCCCATCAACCAAGTTTCAAAACCGAAGTCTACATACGGACGGGGTAGCAACCAAACAATCCTTAAGGGTGCATAAGTAGTCAGGCTAAGCCTTAGAACCATGTTGATAAATTTCCCTAAAAATTTCATGGGATAGATCGAAAGCTATTGCTTTCGTATCATCATCACCATGAAACTAGTAAAAAAGTCCCAAAAGGTAAACCAGATGATGGGGTTTACCTTTTGAGACTTTTTTTTATTCGTTTCACGGTGATGATGATACAAAAGCAATAGCTTTCGACCTATCCCATGAGATTTTTAGGGAAATTTACCTACCTAATTCTAAGGCTCAACCTGACTACTTATGCACATTTAGGGATTGTCTCTGTCTAGTTGCTACCTTGTATGTGAACTCAGGTATTGAAATTTGGTTGATGGGGCCAGCCGGGTCGTGGACAAAAGATTTTTCTATTGCTATTCCTAATCTTATGATACAAGAAGTTTTGTGTGTGGCAGAAGAAAAAGATTGTTTGTTGAGCACGTTTGGGAGAATTGTAGAGCGTTATGTACGTGGAGCTCCAATGATTCTTCAATCACTTGCTTTCAACGAAAACACGGCTACATCACAAGATTCACAACCCACGCGACTGGCACCAAAGACGATTACAGCCTTGTAATCCTCCGTAGTTGGCTCATAGCCGAACCCACATGCATAATTGACGAAACCTTTAGACCAAGAGGGTTTTGAAAGTTTCTTACACTGGCAAGTAAATGGATTAAGCAAGAAATTTGAACCCAATCACCGAAAACCATCATCAAACCGCCGAAGACTCCAGAGACATTGCTCCACATGCCGACCCGATCGTATGAAAGAGGACAAAGCTTCTCAGCCTTGGGATTTCTTTCGTCAAGATCCACCAAATAAATTGCTTCACACTCGAGACCTTGGGATTTGGAAAGGAGAAGCATTTTTCAAGGCTTTTTGGAAGTATTTATGTGGGTTTGAAGAATTTGTCGAAAGAGAGTATGGTATTCCAGTAGGAGGAAAGGCATTTCAATTTGCAAAGAGATTTGATGGGTAGTCGAAGAAACAAGAGCTCAATGATGTTGTTTGGAAGGTCCATGGCTGACGTGGTGGTCGAAGGCGGTGGTGGGCGGTCCACTCTCTCTCTTTCTTGAACCAGAAAGAGATCGGCGCGATTTTGATACTAGGGTTTTGGGGTTGAGTGTAAACCCTCCCTTAACTTTTGGGGCAAAGTTTGAATAATTACGAAAGACTCTCTTATTACATAAACACTAGGGATGCACACGGTTTGGATTGTTCCGGTTCTCCAAATGACTAGCTAGACCATTCCAAATGGTTTTAAAAAATTAGGAACCAAAACCCAACCAATATATGCATGGAATCTAACCAAAACCAAATTGCAAGATCAGTCCGATTTTGGTTCGATTCCGGTTTTATACAATTAACATGCAAACACTTAGGGCGGGGTCTGGTAGGGTAAAATAAGGATTATAGGAAGGTATATATTATGATGGAGTAATAGTAAGGGTAGTGATAAGGAATAAAAGAAGAATTGAAAGAATTAGTTCGGTACAGTTCATTGGATGAAATGGTGAGGGTCGTTGCGGTAGATGGCCTTCCAAGGAGATTTGGAATTTTGCGCAACTACACTCTCCTCTCCCCTAATAGACATGTTATGGACGATGATTTGGAGCCTCTATCAATTCAAATCGCAGAGCGTTATTAGGTATTGAGCGTTATCAGGTATTGATCATATAGAGATTTGGCTGAAAACACAAAACAGCTAGATAGTTTCACTACTTTTTTTTGATTCACAAATTATGAATAAAAATTGAACAAAAAATTAGCAATTTAAATAGGTTTCTTCTGTGGAGCTTCCTCTTTTTCCCCTAGTATTCTAACGGCTGTTAAAGTGCTGAGAACAATTTGTAATTCCCTTCTATTCTAGCGGCTGTTAAGGTGCTGAGAACAATTTGTAAACTTGCCTGAGTGGGCTGGCTTTTGGAAAACCTAGGGGCTTCGTGGGTCCCAACTTGGACATCAGCACCAAATGTCACCATAACATCTCGATCAAGAGAACATTCAACGGTGATAACGACCTCAAAAGACTATCTATTTATGATGTAACATGTCAAATAAAAATAGAATACTACAATTGGTACGAAATACGCTTTAAATATAATGAAAAATAATGAGCAGAAAGAATCTCAATTTACTTGCATATGAAATTTACTTGCATATGAGTTACGCATGTCTAAGTGAAGTATACGCAGCCATCAAGATTCATATGTATACCTGCAATATCCTACATTCAAATTGTTCAATTTCAGAGAATAGCGCTTCTTTATGTTGTGAACAGTGTTTTCAAATTGGGTTACGTATCTCGTATATATTTTCAATTGTATAGATTATATCGGGATACGTATTGTGTATCTTAAGATACATCTGCTGGAAGAGTAGGAGTTTTTATTGTTTAGTTGGACAAGATTTTTGAAAGAGCGAGAATACTAAAAACAAGAGTGGGGAAGGAGAGTATTCTTACACTTGAACTCAAACTTGTTTTTGGCTTGATACAAAATGGCTAGAACTCATCCCTATTTATACTATTCTATGGAAGGCTCTAGTACAAAGATATTTTCATACAAGATAAATTTTGAGGTAATTCTAGAATTACACATGTGATTAATTCTCACAAAAAAATTCTAGATATTTCACAAAGATATTTTAAAGTTAGATATTTTAGAGTTTCTAAAAATGACTGTACATATTTATATATTCCGACGACCTTGCCGAGTACTCCACCCCACATACTTCGCTAATCTGCTGTAGCCCCTAAACCCGTCCAAATCGGCTAGATCAGCGCTAGAAACCAAATCAGCCCCCAAATGGCACCAAATCAACTCCTAAATCAGCCCAAATCAATACCTAAAAAACCCTAAATACAGAACCAAAACTTCCCCTAAAGTAGCCCAAAAGGCAGTCCTACATTCAAATAAATGTTCGAACAAAGCACAGTAGACCTACCATACAAATAGGCATCGTGAGCTGCCATACTTCAACTCAATATAAGAAAGCATCATAAAAGAATGCAAGGAGCACAAACACTAAAAAGCTGCTAAGTTCCCACAATAAAACCGAGAAAATAGGAAGTTAATGTGAAGAGTGTACTGCGTAGCAAAAGAAGTGTCAAGTGCATGGTCAAATGCTGAGAGATAGAGAGTGTCTTGCAATCGATTCAAACCCTGGCATGTATGAAAAACTTCTCAAGTCACTGTATGGGAACCACCGCCAGTGTCGGTCCCGACATTTGGGTTGTCCAAGCCCGACCTCACGCTTGGTTGCCCACTTAGTATTAATTCATAAAAAAACGAACAAATAAAAATAATATTAATAAAAATAAGGTTATATTGTGCTTTTAACATGAATTATATCAAAAATTCAAAATCAAAATGCAATCCCGATTATGGTACTATTTTATAATTTGTTTTTTTTAACTTTTCATCATCATTTTTTAAATTAATTATGGATCTTGATGAAAGGAACAAGAAATATATAAAAATGTGAACCAAAGTTTTAAAAAGATTAAGATAGAACAACATTCAAGTTGTTTTCTTTAGTGACCTTTTTTTTCTTTTGGTTGTATTTTTTTTACTTTTTACACTCTTCTTGTCGAGATAAATGATTAATCTGACAAATAATGAAAATCTAAAAAAAAATCATAAAAGACAGAAGAAATTTTTTCTAGGAAGAATATAATGTGAAAGTTCTACATATTGTAACATAGCTTATGTTTTCTTTATTGATATTTAACTTGTTCATTTTAAATATTTAAAAGAAAGATAAATGCAAAAAATAAAAATATTAAGTTTTATGTTCTGAAATACGATCTTAATTTATTTTTATCTATTTCAATTATTTCAATTAAGATCAATGCAAAAGGTACAAATATTTGAACGAAAGATTAAAAAAAAAAGTATGCCAATAAAATTCGATCATCCAAATAAAATTCAAGGCTCAATATTAAAAAGGTAAACCTAGCATCCCCATTGTAATAAGCAAATTTAATAACAATACTTTAAAAATACCCCACATTACAATAAGCAAAATTACAAATTTTTTAGCAAATAACCAAATTCTACCCATTCCATAACTAATCTTAACATCTTTTACCAATAACCAAAACTCAATAACTCAAAAACAATTCACATTGGAATCGTCTCATCGAGATGAATAATTTGGTATAGTTGGATGCATGATTGAAACTCGTTTGCGATTGGACAAATGTGCATTATATATTGTGAGAGTTTTTTTTGGTTAGGGATGCAAAAATAACTAATGTAGAGGTAGAGGTTATTAACTTTGATTATGAAATAAATGAATAATTAAAAACTGACATGACACATTTTAATTATTAATTTTGATTATTACCATTGCGGATGCTGTTAGACCATGAGGGCAGTTTTAAAGAAACGAAGGTAAAGTGGGTTGCTGCTACTACCTATGAGAGAGATTGAAAAAGAACAAAATCCTAGACAGAGATGGAAAGGAACCATTAATTGCAAGCATGTAATTTCTAGTTTTTTTGTCTCGTTTGCGATTGGACAAATGTGCATTATATATTGTGAGAGTTTTTTTTGGTAACTAATGTAGAGGTAGAGGTTATTAACTTTGATTATGAAATAAATGAATAATTAAATACTGACATGACACATTTTAATTATTAATTTTGATTATTACCATTGCGGATGCTCTTAGACCATGAGGGCAGTTTTAAAGAAACAAAGGTAAAGTGGGTTGCTGCTACTACCTATGAGAGAGATTGAAAAAGAACAAAATCCTAGACAGAGATGGAAAGGAACCATTAATTGCAAGCTTGTAATTTCTAGTTTTTTTGTTTTTGAATAGTTGTAATTTCTAGTTGGGCCAAGTGACATCAACAGCTATTTTGGGCGTGAGCAAAAAATTGAATTACCATTGCTCGGCACGAGATTCGAACCCGGAGCACCTACCCGCGCGAGTACTTAACCCAACGCCACTTGCCAATAAGTCATCACATTCCTTTATGCCAAGTTTCCGTCAAAAGTATTAATATATATTTTTAAAAAAATAAATTTTTTTTGGTTGACCTAGCCCGAGGGGTTGCCCAAGCTCGAAAACTTGCTGGGCTTACCCCGGGCCGGCCCTGACCACCGCTGTTGGCTTTTCCTTCGGACCAGGCAAGACTTGTCCCCAACTTTCCGGAGTCAAATGCATCATTCCTTCTCTCCATCTCCTGCCTAACTTTTGTATCGCTGCCAATACGCCACTTTGCCAGTCCTCTACGTCTTCTTGTCACGAAGGGAAGAGTAGGAGTTTCTATTGTTTAGTTGAACAAGATTTTTGGAAGAGCGAGAATACTAAAGACAAGAGTGGGGAAGGAAAGTATTCTTACACTTGAACTCAAACTTGTTTTTGGCTTGATACAAAATGACTAGAACTCATCCCTATTTATACTATTCTATGGAAGGCTATAATACAAAGATATTTTTATACAAGATAAACTTTGAGATAATTTTAGAATTACACATGTGATTAATTTTTAGAAAAAAATTCTAGATATTTCACAAAGATATTTTAAAGTTAGATATTTTAGAGTTTCTAAAAACGGCTGTACATATTTATATCTTCTTTAATGGCTTGATACAAAATGGCTAGAACTTATTCCTATTTATACTATTCTATAGAAGGCTATAGTACAAAGATATTTTTATGCAAGATAAATTTTGAGATAATTCTAGAATTACACATGTGATTAATTTTTAGAAAAAAATTCTAGATATTTCACAAAGATATTTTAAAGTTAGATATTTTAGAGTTTCTAAAGACGACTGAACATATTTATATCTTCTTTAATAATATCTTTCATATTTGGATTTTGTCAATTGGAGCTTTGTCAATTGAACTTGTTTGGACTTAACTTTTTTGTGCTAAATACTAAATTTAGTTTATGCTCGAACAACGTTAATCATATAATTAATATACAATTAAAAAGTAGATACATCTAATAACACTAACAAACTATTCTTACATTCAAGTTTCTCAACTGGGACTTATTACATTAAGGTTTTCTATTCCCTTTGTTAGGGAGAAAGAAAAGTCAAGCAATACACAATCAAAGTATGGTTCTTTCTTCTATACAAGTCCTACATTGAGGTTGAAATTCTATCAAATGCTTTGGAAAATACCATAATTAGATCAAACGGCTTAAATTAATGCATTTAGGTTTTTGCTTTGTGAAAGAAGGTCTAACTTTTTCCCAATAAGAAATCGTACGATACAAACCGAATTAGGATATGCGTATAAATCATAGGATACGTGGTCGTATCGTAAGATTGCTATACAAAAATGATACAGGATAGGATATGTATTTTTCTTCAAAGGAGACGATACAAATCGTAAGATACGTATCATATATCGTAGGTTTTTAACAACTATAGTTATGAGACATCACATAACAGATCAACTTATAAAATCAGCAACAATCTAACTGCTTGTTTGGTGGGTGGATAAGATTTTGGGAAAGAATGATGGGTAGGAGATGGATATGTAACAAGGAAGAATTAGAAAAGGAGGGATTGACTAAGAAGGGGTTATATATTTACCCCTTGAGATCATAATCTAATTGGATCTCTTTTGAATGGCATTTTATTCCTTTATTTTTGCATTCGTCTTGTGTTCGCTGTAAAGTTTAATGTAAAAACAATTGTACTTCTTTTTAATCTAATCTAATATGCAGTCTTCATTTCAGGTTTTTGCTCTCATGGACTTCACACAACCGATTTCCGCAATCGTTCCGTTTACGATCAAATTGTGGCCCCCTAGTCAGAACACATGCACGTTCAATGCTTGTGCAACAAATCACCAACGATCTTTCTAGGCAATCCATTTTCACTGAGGAATTTGGTAGCCTGAACAAGGAAGAGGCTGGAGAGAACGCCAAAGAACTTGAATATTCAGCTTTTGCCTTTGCAAGTGAACACTACGCGAAGGAGCCTGATGGTTTTGGAAGTTCTGCAGTGTAGCTTTATGCCAAGGAATGCGGCAAGCTCATTTTGGAAGTTCTCACCCAAACTAAAGAGAATGCGGAGTTGCATTTCTGCCTCAAAGGTACCATGCTAATTTGTTTCTTTGCACTGCATTGTATGCTGTTTGTAACCACATTCTTCAATTTTGATGCGACAAGTGCAAAATTACATGTTTTTTTTGCTAATTTGGTTCTTTGCACTGCAAGAATCTTTTTCCTTCGTTTGCTTTTTTTCTTTCTTTCCAAAAAAAAAAAACCATCTAAGAAGTACAAAGTATTTCATTTGGAGGGTCGCACTCACGAATTTTAGTTGTTTAGGAAGTACTTGAAAGACGTTTTCATACTCGCACTTCCGCACTCACGCCCGCCTGTGTGTGACTTAGGTTGGAGTTATTACCTTTTTTTTTTTACTCAAACTACAAATCTAAGTAAAGGCTCCATTCAGTATGAACATCTGCAATCCTTTACTTGGATTTCCAACCCTAACCACTGCACACCGCTGTCCTTCACCACTCACCGCCGCCAGAACTGAAACGACTTAGGTCTCTCCCGCTCTCTTTTGATATTACTGTGCTTCTCTCTCTCTCTCTCTCTCACACACACACACTGACCAAACAGGTTAAAAAGATTTCCTTTTCCACTTATTTTCTGTTGGAATTCATTATGTGAATTGGAATGAGTCAAATTATTTTTCCCTCAAACAATTGATCTCTTCAAATATTGAGACAAAAACTCACCGAAATTATGCTTGTTAATGCCTTACACCATAATCCCCCCAAAATGAATCCTCCTCTAATAGCACTGAATAAATTAATTAAAAGTGCGTCAATATATAAAGGTTTCTTATTCCACAACGAAAACACTTTCATATAGTACTAGGTAATTTTCCTAAAAGGATTTTCCACACTTCGCAAATAAGTCAGTATATACTTCTCTCTGGAGCTTCACAGCTCGCGGTAACAAGCATCTCAAAGGGAAAGAAGAAAAAGAAAAATAGCATACACGCAAGGCCATATACAAAGATACATTATCTGCATGATGTTTCCTGGTATGATATAATCGGCGATCTAACTGCCAAGAAACCACGCAAACTTGGCTACGTAGCCCCTACCTACGAGTTATCGTATGCCATGCATTCTCGCCAAATGATTTGCCCAAAGTCACTGGCACCGGTGTTAGTGATCTATATTTATGATAGGTGTGCAACCCTAATCTCACACCCCCTTTTTCTATCGATCCGGTCCTTTATGTGAATTTTCCTTTCCTCCTAAAAAGTGGAGTTCCTGCTGCCATGCTCTTGAATAGGGTAAAAATTGTTCCAAGTTGGGCAGCCATGAATTTTGCAAGGCTTCAGAAACATATATTCATTGGCCAAAACCGCGACTTCTGTCGATGTACAATCCGGTCTTTCGGAGATGATGACTTGGGCACACCTGCCTGACGCATGATCTCTGCAATAAGCAATTTGAATTGTCATATTTCAGAGAAGTCTTAAGTAGTTATCATAGTTTAGCCCTTAACTAAGCCAATCATACAACGAAAACATGTCAAATCGCCACAAACGAATATGCTTCAGCACAAATCGCAAACTCATGTCAAGGTTACATTATTGTCTCTCAGTTTGGGACTTAGCCATAGGGCGGGTTCTCACAACAACAGAGTAGACTATGGACTTAGCCCATTGTTGGTTCATTTGGATTAGGTAGGTCGCGAGTTCGAAATCATGAACCAGCGATCGATATTCTGTGGTAATCTAACATACTAGCATTCTAGCGATCGACATAACAAAAAAATGCTACTGGTGTTTTGCAAATAAAATCTAGCATTGCCTCGCGATTACATTGTTAGACACATCATGTAACCTAGCATTTAACATGATTATTGTTCAATGCAGTTCTTAACGTAACTTGGCTAAAAGAAGATTTGGAAATCCAACCTCAACTAGTTTGTGTGACTTGCAGTGAGCCCTTTTCATGCGCACAGTCTTCAATAAGTTTTCTCTCAAATTATTACTCTTATATGTTTATATATCTCTCTTTAGAGCATCTCCAATCCTTACCCATTTTACTACCCATACCCAAAATTTGTGTAAAAAGCCAAAAACTCTTCTTTAATGTCATATCCATTTACTTACCCATTTTGAGTTCTATCAATTTTCTCACCAAAATTTGGGAAAACTCAAACCCATACATATTTTTTTCAAACCCTCTTTTCATTTTCATCAATTACAAGTGTGTCATTCATTAATTATAAGTATGTCATTCAATAATAGATTTGGGTAAAAATGTGAGTTTAGCATTGAAGTGGCCTTACCCAAATTAAGCTTTTAACTCAAATCTCTACCCAAATTTGGATGAAAAAATGGGTAAGGATCGGAAATGCTCTAACTTATTACCCCTAAACCTCTCTCAAAACTCAAATCAACCAAAGTCAAACCTCCCTCATAACCCAAAACGAATAGGGTTTTAGAGTTTTTTTTTTGTTCCCTATTAAAATATGGAATGATATGAATAATGGAAAAAGCACATGAAAGGAAGATTAGTGATTCATATAAATTACTTAATGCAAAATGCTCTGAATATATAAATTCAACGAGTGACTAATTTTGATAACATAGGAGGTATTCACACACCCAAACCGGCCGCAGCAAACCAACACTCGCGAAAGCAGTTAAAAATAGCTAGGGGCCAATAAACGCGCTCATGAGGCTATTCGCGAAAAATTATTCTAGGCCCCTAAGGCACTGCCACGTGGTACCCTTGACTCATTCTTTACTACATAGCTTTGTGGGATCCAATAGATAGTGTGTGGACCCTATCACAATGTGTGGTGAAAAATGGGTATTTCGAATAATTACTCGGTTATCACGTGGACTTTCATCTCTCATCTGGTTGGCCCTACCCCGAGAATGGAACTCATATCTTAAGGGTGCGAGCAAACTCCCCATCAAGTGGGAGGGATTTTTCAGTACCGAGCAGGTATATCTCACGTGGTACTCATTCGGTGCATCTAAGCTGTTCGATACACTTTTGAACGGCTCGAATTGAAACTTTCTCACTCCTCTCATCCCAACACTTTCTCTCTCCTTTTCTCTTTCCAAATTTAAGCCGTTTAAAAATGAAATAGACGGCTCGAATGCACGAGCGGACACCATGTGGTACCCGCTCGGCGCTGAAAAATTTTCCATCAACCGGAGACAACCCCTCGTTGGGTGTAGACAGCGACATCTCGCCCCTGATTGAGGACAACCTGTCCGACGTCTCTCTCTCTCCTCATAAGCAATGACCGTTAGTTACATCCCAAAAGGGAGGGTATCTTTCTTGTGGGTCCTGATCTCACCTCTAATCGAAAAAAATTTCAGTGTCGGGTGGATATCAGGGAGGTGTTTATTCGGCGCATTCGGGCTGTCCATTTTGATTTTGGATAGCTCGAATTTAGATTAAAAAAAAAGGAGAGAGAGTGGTGGGGTTGGAGGAGAGAAAGGGTTTTAATCTGGGCCGCCCAACACACTTTTGGATAGCTCGAATGGGGCCACCCGTTACCCAAAAATTTCTCCCGATAATCAAGCGAATCACCATAAATATCCCCACCGGAAACTCTAAATCCTTTTTCTTTTCTACATGTGCCCTGAGATTATTGGGATCGATGAATACACTGCTTCTAGTTTGGACTTTGGAGTGTTGCTTGTCTCCAGCCAACGTTCGAAAATTATGAGCCATTTTTGAAGCAAAAGTGGGGACCTGAATCTCACATGCATGCATGCACAAACTGTTTATAAAATACTTATGGCAACGGACCACCATCCTTGGCTCGGACCATCATCCTTGTTGACAGATTTGTGTGCGTTTGAGTGAAAATTAAAGATGACCGTTGTTAATTTAAAAGAGCATGGCCGGAAAATGTGACCGTTTGCGCAATCTTATTTCGCCCAAGTATGTGGCTTTACAACGTACGATTGATACGGTACATGAAAAACGTCCGTGAAAGAGAAATAAACAATTCAGATTCACATCGATGTATTGTGAATACCTTTCATATATCCTAACATTTTCTCACATGAAATAAAATCAACGAACAAAAGTTTAAAAATTCACATGAAAATGTGGTGCATGTGAAATTTCCTGTCACTTTCATTAATTAAGGCGTTGTTGGATTCTTTAATTGACAAAAAAATGGTCACGGACTCCTCTGTAACTTATCGATCGATCCCATCTTAGGTACATTCCAGGCCAGGACAACATCACAAGAGCCTCCATGTCTTTGTTTCAATATTGCGAGGGAAGACAAAAAAAGAAGAAGAAGGTACATTTACATGTCAATATGACCGTTGGAAGAACCATAGTCCTTGTTCTTTACATGTTGCCCAACTCTCCAAAACTCATCTATTAAACCCAAGAAAACCCACATATCTCTCTACCCAAAACATTCTGCCTACATTATACTTGTCTGGCATTCCATTCCTCAGTACTTAAATGCTATAGTTTAATGGCTTCATCAAATTACCATTACTCTCTCTTTGCTATATGCACGTTTCTTTCCCTACTAGATGCATCAGTAGTACTGATCAAAGCTTCAGGCGCCTCTCCACATTATCATAAATTCATAAACCTTGAGAGTAATTCCAACACCACAAATCATCGTCACAAATGGGTAGGACCCTCAGGCTACCGCCTTATCTCCGTCGACGTAAACGGGTATGGAGATTTCCGGTCAGTTCAAGCTGCTGTCGACTCAGTCACTCCAGGCAACCAAAAGAACGTCGTCGTTCAAATCAGCGCCGGCTATTACATGTAAACTACTTCTCACCAATATTGGAATATTTTCTCCATAACGAACACAAAGTTTTTAAATATATATAAAGTACATTTTTTGTGGTGCATATATATATGTCATCCTATTAATGAAGTTATGATATGGTGCGGTGGCGGGGCAGGGAGAAGGTGGTGGTTCCGGCATCGAAGCCTTATATCACGTTTCAAGGTGCAGGGAAGGAGGTGACGGTGATAGAATGGCATGATCGAGCCAGTGATCGCGGGCCGGACGGGCAGCAGCTGCGTACTTATCAAACGGCTTCTGTTTCTGTGTTTGCTAATTACTTCTCTGCTAGAAACATAAGCTTCAAGGTGAGAGTGTAATCACTTCTCCCCTCATTTTCTCCTTTTAATTTCCAAATTCCCCTTCTTTGTGTCATTTTATTTGTTAAAGTTCTAAGTTTGTAACATTAAATGCAGTCACTAGGAGTTTTGAAGTTAACAACTGTGCAAATCTTTTCGTGGCTCCAAGATTTAGAATGCTTGACCTCTATAAAAGTCGAACATGCGATCTCATGAAGAACAAATAATTATTTAACCAAATCCTTTGGTGTTAATAAATTTTTTTTTGCCTATAAAAAAAAAAAACAATAACTATTGTATCCATAATATGTGCAAATCGTATTCAAAACACTCCAATCTACGAGTAAATTATTCAATACTATGGGAGTATTGAATAATTGTCGCCAATCTACTTTGGCCATTTTTTTTTTTTCAATAGGATAAGATAGAAAAAACCTGATTCGTACATGGAGTATAATGTTATTATTATTATTTTTTATCACACTTTAGAAGAACCTATATTATTCCAACCCAACCCATCAACTAGAGTATCAACATCATCTTTATAGGAGTTGAACACTACTTCACTGTACTTTAGTACAACTATACACGCACAGCTACACAACCGTTGGGTCAACTGCCCCGATTCTCAGGATATTATTTTGCTTGAGTGAAAAGATATATTTCTAATCTTACAAATACCATTAACGAAGTGTATTTTGCTAGCTGCACGTTGAGTGTGTTTATTTTTCTTCACTTTATGCTATTGTTAGGATACATGCTATGGTCCAAATGGGAATTATATTTGATTGGATGCATATATGGTTTCAGAATACTGCGCCGGCACCGATGCCGGGAATGCATGGGTGGCAGGCCGTGGCGTTCCGGATATCCGGAGACAAGGCCTACTTCTCAGGGTGTGGATTCTACGGCGCACAAGACACCCTTTGCGACGACGCCGGGCGGCATTACTTCAAGGAGTGCTACATTGAGGGCTCTATCGACTTCATCTTTGGAAATGGCCGCTCCATGTACAAAGTAAGCACGTTAATGCCTCTCAACGTCTCTCACATTTCTAAGGGTTCAAGAAGTAGCTCTTCGGACTTTTTTTCTTTCATAGGGATGGTACGGTCCTGTTAAAAGATTTGGATACCCCTTCTAAGCTTATTTTGATAGTATGATAGTATGAATCGTTCATATTTTTTAGCTTGTTGAGATCATTGATAACAAGAAAAACGAGGTTGATTAAGTGAATTTCATCATATGCACGATTGCGACACATTTATCTTAAAACGAACGAATTCTAGTTTAGTACGCTAATATTTTTTTATCCGAAATTCTATTGAATTAATATTTTTGCCAAACTCTAAAACGTGAATGATTTTAATTATAAAAAATGGACTCGAAAACAACCCACAAACAATTAATCTCAGCTGGAATCGTCCCCTTTTACAGTATAAAGCATAAATACGTCTGGTTCCATATTTCACGTTCGTTTGTAATACTCCTAGCTAGCTAGGTTAATTCCAGAAAAAGTTGCATACATGTGACAATTTTTCAAAAAGGTATGGCAAACAGAATAGACTTTTGCATGTACTAGTATAGTATATATTCTGTCAGTGTGTTTAAAAAGTTTGAAAGTGAAAAGTGAGGTTACTTTTTGAATAGCAACAGCATAATTTGTTCTCGGACCGAAGTCTCACTCTATTATTAAAGATCACAAGTTTAACTTCAACTTTCTTGGGAATGCTGCCTAGTAGCTCTCGGCGGAGCGGGTGCAAAACGGCTTATCGGACCACTTATTTTGGTACGGATGGTTCGGATCAAATCTGAACGCTACAGGTTCGAACCGTCGATTGCCGAAATGAATCGACCACTCTATACCGCTTTGTAGCATCCCCATCCTTTCTGTACCCATGGAAAAAAAATGCACATTATTTAAATAAGGATAAATTTCACTCAAACTCTTGAGATTTTTCTTAATAATTGATACCCCTCGCGTATGAGAAATGAATATATATCTCTTGTAATTCCAATGTTCATTTCACTCACACCCGCCCAATAATTATTCGACAAAAAACATGATAGAATTAGCCAAAAATATCTTACATGGACAATTTACCTTTTTGATAATAGAATAAATAATAAAAGCTCTCAATGATTAAATTTTTGACCCAAAAGTAATTAATTTGTTCTTTCTGACCAAAAAGATGGTGCTGTTGAGTAGAAAAAAATAAGATATTAATAAATTTTACCCTTTTTGATAAAACAACTCCTCCAATGGAAAAAACAAGCCATTTTAATTCAAAATAAAGTGAGAGTTTATGATTTAATTTATTTTTATTTTTATTATCAAAATAGGTAATTTTTTAGACATAAATTTCTTTTGGCCTATTCATCATGTGTTTGGACAGACAATTATCGATTGGAGGTGTTGACGAAACGCACATAGTAAACACAAGGAATTTATTGTTATGTCTTATAGGTGAGGCGGATATCCACCATTAAAACCTAAGGGTTGTCACTGAAATTTATCCAATTAAAACGAAACACGTGATTCATCGGTATGACTTGAATTTGGATTCCAAAAAGGGTTTAAATTATACACAGAGGGTCCGTTTACATTGGATTGTGTGGAAAACCAACACCTAATCGACACGTTAACATTGGGTTAGGTGTTGTGCGGAAACCAACACCTAATCAACATTGGGTTGTCCGTTTACATTGAGTTGTGCGGACAATTAGATGACGTGTCGATTAGGTGTTGGTTTTCCGCACAACCCAATGTAAACGGACCCTCCGTATATAATTTAAACTTTATTTGAGTACAAAGGTTGGTTTTTTTCTTCCTTGTTTGAAGAGTCGTATAAAGAACGCCGACCAAATGGAAACCGATTGTGCACATATCGGCACACGAGATCTACTCTGAGTTTCACACGGATAATTTGATCCGTTCAACTGGATAAATGTAAATGCTTGATTCTATAATCTAAATGAAAAATTAAAAAATTGAATAACTCAAATTTATCTGTATAGAGTGCGAAGTGGGCCCTGCGTGCTGGCAGTGCACAATCGGTTCCCATTTTGTCGTAGCTTTTTGGTTGTTTGAATGAGTGGTTTAAATCTCTGTTTCAGGACTGCGAGCTCCACTCGATAGCGAAAAGGTTCGGTTCGATCGCGGCGCAAGATAGGAAGTCGGCGTACGAGAAGACTGGGTTCGCGTTCGTGCGCTGCAGGGTGACGGGCACGGGCCCGTTGTACGTGGGCCGGGCCATGGGCCAGTACTCCAGGATCGTCTTCTCTTACACCTACTTTGATGACGTGGTTGCGCCTGGTGGCTGGGATGACTGGGACCACACCAGCAACAAGAACAAGTAAATAACACAAAACCCAGATTTCCTTACTCCTTTTGTTTTGTTTTGTTTTTTGTTTTTAATTTCTCAAATTGAAACTAGTAGAGGTGATAAATGAGCCAAGCTGGTAGTTGATCAAGCTTGGTTTGATAACTTAATAAGCTTTAAAAATATGTTCGAGCTTAGCTTGTTTTTTAGACGAGTCAATCTCAAATGAGCTTTAATCAAGCTAAACACGAGCCGATCTTAAGTAGTTTGATTTTTTTATACATAATAAGCCAAATGAGCAGAGTAGTAGCTTGTTCAAACTTGGTTTGAAATATTAACGAGCTTTAAAAATACGTTCAAGCTTTGGTTTGTTACATAAACAAATTAATCTTGAACAAATTTTTAACGAACGAACACAAGTTCAAACGTGAGTAGCTTGGTTCATTGAGCAGCCGTAAAAACTAGTAAAACGGTACGTACTTGGATTTGGATCACTTGAATGGATGGTCCTCTTAAGGATATTTGGTTGCCATTTTGGGCTCATTTTATAATCGAAAACGTTTGTTACAATTTTTGTTTACAGGTTATCGGTCAATATAATTTTGAAACGCATTAGTTATCAAAGAAAATCATTAGATTGGATCAAAAATCAAATAAACTGATACAGTATTTGGTGAACGCGTTTTTTTGACTTGATTGAAATTCTCTACGAGTTTTAAGTAATGAACGAATTTTAGTTACTAAAAACGGAACTGGATAGGACACCAAAATAGTTTCCGCAGGATCCCTTGGTCCCTTTTGAATTGGAGAGATCCGAACCCCTTATCCAACACTAAGATTATAGATTGAGATAATCTTGTGATTTTCATAACACTTTAGCACCACACACTATCGTAGGGTCAATGGCAAAGTGCATGCACTCCACGTAAAGGTGTAGTGCTGTGATTACCGGCAGCACCATATGTCTGTGCTCTGGGACTACCGAACAATGACTCTTTTTTGAGATGTCTCAAATCCTACCGTAATCGGACTCCTCGTAAAACATCAAGCAAAAAAGTGTTTAAATTTCTAAAAAATTATAGTCCCCATTGAATTGTTTGAAACAGGACAGTGTTTTTTGGAGTGTACAAGTGCTGGGGTCCGGGGGCAGCGTCGGCAATGGGAGGGGTCTCGTGGGTTCGAGAGCTTGAATACGAGTTGGCCCATCCGTTCCTTGTCAAGAGCTTCGTCAACGGAAGGCACTGGATCCTACCGGCAGATGCTTAACCACCACCACCACCACCGACGAGGGAGCAGATTCAGTCAAGTTTCCTATCGTCCGTCAAGTTTGGTCCAGTTTTCTTTTACAGAATTCTTTTTATTCATTCGATCACATATACAGTATTCTTTTATTCTTTCATTTTTTTTAATTGCTCACTTGTAAAATGCACATGGAATTTGCCATCATGTAGCTAGGTTTTTCTATTCTGGATTACCAAGGAGTTATGAGAAATTAATATAATGTTTTCTTTCATTCGAAACGATGTACTTGTAACTTTATTTTTTTATAACTCGGGTTTTTAGGCCATCATACACATAGCTTGATTAAATCCTTGATCAGGAGATCCAACTAATGTGGTGACCCAAAATCTGTGTTATTACTAGAATTCTGGAAAATTAACAAAGAAAAAAAAAAGAACATTAATTCAAACTTAACCAATAACGCAGTACCACAATATCGATCAATTTAGTTCAACTGTCGAATTACACTGTTCCGTTCAACTTATTAAGAGTTTACTCTCGTCTCCCGTTTAACTCAACAACTACATAAATTTGCTATATTTCGATAAATAAATTTACTTTGGATAGTCGTATGGTTAATGAAATCTAATTAACTTTGTTGTGGTTTATTTCGGCTGCACACAAAATGTAAATTATGGAATAGAAATAAGACTTCATTAATCGCATGTAACGGGTTACAATAATTAAAAGGAGCAAAAAGAAAAATGGCATCACAACGGAAGAGAAACATCCAACGAGGGATATGGTGTGCGCCCAATCAGCTGGGAGCAAGAGCAAGAAATACATGAGGAGAGGCAATGCCTGGAGTTTAACTCATGCAAAATAAACTCACGGTCTCCCCTCTACTTCCCTTGGTATCATTCATTCATTGCTTCCCCTCTACTTTCACTGTTTTCTTAATTGGTAAGGCAATCATCAATGGCAAGACAGAAACTGGTGTTTCTTTTTTGCCTCCCAGTGATCACTTTTTTCTTGGTTCTGTCTCTCGCTCTCTCTACCACCTCCGCTCAAGGTTCATCGTGTTCCGACTACGTGTTCCCGAACGACAAAGTCTTCGCCTCCTGCACCGTTCTACCCTGTCTAGATTCGTTCCTCCACTGGACGCACAACCCTTCCTCATCCACTCTACACATAGCGTACCGCCACACCCAAGTCAGTTCATCTACG
>BPLS01030115.1:0-11564 GCA_019656275.1 Rhododendron kiyosumense | reverse complement strand
TGGGTGGCATGGGGAATCAATCCTATTTCCATAGGGATGATTGGAACGCAGGCCATCGTAGCCTACCCAAAACCTGATGGAACGGTGGTTGTATTCACTTCGCCTATTAGCCGTTATGAAATCCAGCTGCGAGAGGGGAACTTAAGTTTTCCTGTCTCAGATTTGTCGGCCTCATATTTCAACAACGAGATGCTTATATTTGTGGTTATTGAGCTTCCAGAAAACACTACAAGTGTTAACCATGTTTGGCAACACGGACCAGTCTTCGGCAGTAACCTTGGAATGCATCAAGTTGCTAGAAATCATCTCCAATCGATGGGCGCTCTAGATCTTTCATCTGGACAAGCCTCCACATCTGCTCAAGGTTCATCATGTTCCGACTTCGTGTTCCCAAATGACAAAGTCTTCGCCTCCTGCACCATTCTTCCCTATCTAGATTCGTTCCTCCACTGGACGCACAATGCTTCCTCATCAACTCTCCACATAGCGTACCGCCACACTCAAGTCAGTTCATCTACGTGGGTGGCTTGGGGAATCAATCCTATTTCCATAGGGATGATTGGAACTCAGGCCATCGTAGCCTACCCAAAACCTGATGGAACCGTGGTTGTCTTCACTTCGCCTATTAGCCGCTATGGAACCCAACTGCGAGAGGGGAACTTGAGTTTTCCTGTCTCATATCTGTCGGCCTCATATTTCAACAACGAGATGATTATATTTGTGGTTATTGAGCTTCCAGAAAACACTACAAGTGTTAACCATGTTTGGCAACACGGACTAGTCTCTGGTAGTAACCTTGGAATGCATCAAGTTTCTAGAAATCATCTTCAATCGATGGGCACTCTAGACCTTTCATCTGGACAAGCCTCCACATCTGACGGGGGGAAGATTTTTGGAAGAAACTAACACAAGAAGAACAACTAGAACCAGAGAAGACAATAAAGTGTAGATCCTTCAATTTTCATATAGATAGTTTGGCAATGTTTACGCTCTTGGTGCCATCGAAGAAGTTTATGTAGTTAGTAGTCGTTTCTTCTGAGAGGAGTTTCCACAGTGTTTGTGCAGGAAAATATAGTTATGTTGAATTTTTTTTTTTTTTTATACAAGGGTATGGAGGTTTTTTGTTATATAATATTATTCAGAATAAGAGTTCTAATTTAGAGGTATTGAATTAAGAAGAGAACAAAGAAATTGTCTTCGAATTCTTCGTATTTGGAATACAGAGATCTAAGATCTTCGGGGAGGTACTAGTAAATTCATAGATGCACTTCCCTCCTAAGTACTGCAAATTTTTACAGTACTACAACAACCAGATATCAAATTTCCCATTAGTTCCGTGCAATAAACAAATTTGCTGCTGCTTATGGCCAAGGGGCCAAGGGCAAATGTGCGCAATTAGAATCCAATTGTATCCTCTCAACTTACTATAGATAATTTAGCAACTGGAGATTCTAGGTCCTGTAGCTCCCATGCTCAAAAGAATTGCCTTTTCAGTATTGCTTGTAGTAATCCAAATCACACTACATAAGTACGAACTAGCAGGAATCAGCATGACAAAAACCAAATTTTAGCTTTCATACCCTGGATATTGACAATGCGATACAGGTATTCAGGCCACAGAAGTATATCTTCTGGCAAATAGATAGTCATACATCATGGAAAGGTTCACTCAAGCATGCAGTTCTAATGAAATGTATAGCACTCACCTTCGAATGCTGCTTCATTACATGAGGCTGAGGCTGCATCCATAAAATCAGGATATTGGGAGGCAAATGCAAATACAAGTCAAGGATGATCTCACATATGCTGATCCTTGGTACAGGCTCAATGGATACAGGACAGTCATCGTATACCCAAAACTTCTCAGCTATCTGAATAGAGAATACTGGAGCTGTGCTAAGAAAAAGCAAGCGGTGAATGCCAAGGTCTCGTTAGCTTGAACTCATGCCTTTTGCTCTAGCACATCAAAAGTGTGCAACATTAAGGATGTCTGTGGTTGATATCCAGCCTGTTTCAACCTAACACTCATCTTTGCCTCCGGTAACGCATGTAAATTTCCTCTAATTGTGACTGTGATCTATCACCAGCGACATATTGATGAAGTGCATTATCAACCTCAGTTGAGCTGCTTCTAGGGCCATTCTAAAATTGTTAAATAGATAGTCATTTAATCAGGTTTTGTTGGTGTAAACCTAGCCTCTTTACATCGCCCACCTATGAAAGTTAAACCTAGCTGCTTTAGTCATTTAATCAAATTGCACTTAACCCACCTATGAAGATTAAATCATCAGATTTTATTTGTTCAGAAATCATAGTGGGGCAATGATTACACCAAGTCCATGATTTCCAAGTTCCAAAATCGTTGGACTCCAAGGGAGTACGTCCTTGTAATTCCAAAAGCACCCACATCTCCACATGCTATTAACACACTAAACGAGGCAACCTCATCGGCTTCACATTCGCTAACCACATTTCATGAAAGAGCCTCAATGCCACATTAGATGATTGCCCATTATTAGAGTGGGTCGCAACCATTGACCCCAAGAAACTATTCCCCCTCTAAAAGTTGTGTCAGACATATCACTTTCTCCAACCGAAGCCTACCCATGAATCACTGTATTCCAAGAAACCAAGTCTCTATCAGGCATCTTGTCAAACAGTCACATGCTAGTGTTATTTCCCCAACTCTTACACAACTGAACTCTAAGGAAATACACCTGGGTTGCTCATTGCATCAAAAAATTTTCTTACAATGTCTCAACAATCATACTTTGCGTACATTTCTACAAGGCCTGTTTGAATAAATAAATAGGAACACAACCCAAGTTTCAACACCTGGGTATGAACAGCTCTACCATTAAGACAGTCAATTGACCTCCCACATACTTGAATAACAAGAGATAGACTACAAGTATAAATCAAAACGCCTACTTAAAAGCTCATATGGACAAAAAGTAATAAAGATTCATGTGGGTTTTGGGAATTAATTTAAGCCCAGAATCCAGATCATGGTGTTCCTAACGAAAGGGACTGGAGATAGAATTTAAGCAAAAATAATGACAGAATCACTAGAAGCAAGAGTGAGGATTAACCATATCGGGAATTCACATGGTTTAGTATTTTGACATTGCAGTAGCATAAGACCTACAATGCATACTGAGGAAAAAATATCGAGCATCCCTCCCTAGACATGAATCTGATGAGAAGTAGATCTTGTGAGCATTGCTGTCACCTTGAAAACCTCTTCACAATCATTTCCTGTAAAACAAGTGACAGTATTAGATTGAAGGTAAATTTTGAACAAGTTCGTAAGTGTCAACTAAGAATGACAAATCTTCATCATACACTCCCTTTTTTGCAATTTGTAAGGGCCTTTTTGGCAGTTGTACTGGTTACTCAGGTCAACAAATAATGGATTTTCGAAGGAACAAAATCAAGATTTTTGAAACCAAAAGATCTCACTAGGTTCTTGTAGCCAGTTTCCGAAATCCTCTAAAACCAATAAATCAGAAACTATTTGATGATTTTTTAAGTAGTATAAAGGGGCAAACAAATTGGGACGGAGGGAGTATTATGGAACCGTGAGAAAGTGTGATGGTCAAATTCTAAATTTGTTGAACTCTTCACAAGGGCCCTTTAATGTGGAGACTGAGAAGGTTTGTTTGCAAAAATAGAGTAAAAAAAGGTTAATTTTATTTGTGAAAACCATAGCATACGCCTAATGGCTTCTCATTTCAAAAGGGAAAGATAGAACTTGCAAGTTAAATGCGAACACTTAGGCAAGTTGGATGATACCTTAACCAAGAAGAAGAAAGAATTAGACAACTTATGCAAACGTATCAAAACCTGAGATATCTGCTCTGAATGGCTAGAAATGTTTTTAAAGATCCGACAAATGTACATAAATAAAACTGCGGGAATGTCACAAGTAATGTTTCAAATCAAAAAAAACTCTCACAGAGCAATTAAATGATAAGTATCAGTGTACAAGCACACATACTCAACAACATGAAGTGAATCCTGGGAGAACATGTAATGCCATGACAAGTTAAAGTTTACAGGGTGAACAAGATCAATATTCAGTACATTCCGTGGCTTACGACAAAGAACTAGAATGTCCCAAATCTCTGGTTCAGTACATCATAAATCTAGGAGATGCCAACGAAGTCTAACCACAAAATTTCCATTACTAGTACAAATATACAATGCCTTTGAAACATGAAACTTCCATGGCACATACATGTGAGAAGAAGAAACATATTCTTGTGGTTGGAAGACAAGAGTAAACCTTTCTTTCGAAGGTATCATTAACCAACATTGTCAGTAACATAATTTATGAAAGTTCCCATGCATAACACATAATGAAATTAAATCTTTTGGGAAAAGATCTGGATGCATAAGAATAGACAGAGGTACGAGAGACTTCTTTGAATTCATTAAACGAATGGAATTGAAGGATCTACCTATGATTGGGAGAAATTTTACATGGTATAACTTCCAAGATCTACACTTAGCAGATTGGATAGATTCTAATGTCTCATGATTGGCTTGAACATTTTAAGGTTTTTCAAAGGGGGTTGCCTAGATTGGTATCAGATGAGTCCAAAGCCATTTAGGTTTGCTTAAGCCTGGCTCTCTCACCCCAGATGTATGCAGATTTTCAAGGAGTGCTGGGAATCAAGCCAAATACATCGTTGGGCTGGTTTCCGGATAATGAAAAAGCCAAGAGAGTTGAAGTTTAAACTTAAAGAATAGAACAGAAATGGAGAAGAAACCACCCCTATAAGGCCGATCAAAAAAAAAAAAAAGAAGAAGAAGTAAGAAAATACACCAATATGACCCCATCCAGGAAGAGTGACAATTGGATAAATGAAATTGAAAAAATTTAGGAAGAAAACACAAGTGGTCCAACCACTAACTTGTTAATAATTTTACATTCGTTCTGCATAAGAAATGCCACAATCCCAAGAATATAGGAAATAAGTTTATCCAGAAAGTATTGAAAAGTATCACCGAAATTCAGATACATGAGATCACAGCATCCAAAAACTATATGATACTTCAAGAAAAGAGATTTAATTTTCTAACCATAGGTATATTTAGGAAGTGCCAAACAATACTTATACGCGAGTGTGCAAAGATTATCCATATTGTACATGCATATGTATGGAAGTACAATTATTAAACGAACAAAACAACCTCATTTCTATTTCACAAACAAGTTGAGTTTTGTTCACCCTCCACCTAAGAGGGTGAACATTCCTCTTTTCTGTTGGCTGAAATAGTATGGATCACACCACAAAGTAATGTTATGTTTACCTAAAAGTGTAAACATGACATCATTTTATGGTGGACACATACCATTTCAACCAATAAGCGGGAGGGTAATGTTCACCCTTTTTAAAGAGGGTGAACAAAATTGCACTCTTCACAAACATACCTAAAGAACCTTATCCTTGCTTCCCAATCCCTCGTACATGATTTCATTGATTAGGAGAGACAAGGCAGAAGGCTCTCGACATAGGTTCCCAAAAAACTAAATTTAGTTGGAATAGCTTGAACCACAATGTCCCTCAACGTTCCTGTTTGGTGATTGTACACAACTAATTTTACTTCGGCAACCCCACGTAGTATCTTTAACTTTGTTATCACAGATTCGTTTTGTGCTAACAAACCCAACAAAACCAGTAGACACGTACCATCTATCTCAGTCATAATTTCAATCATAGTTTTGGTCCATGACGCTCTAACCCCGTATTCCTTCATCGTCCAAACTTCAATTTGGCGGCTACCTACCGGTATATAAACCAAACATAGACAACCCCCTACAACCGCCACCTCATATGCCCTTGCCTCATTATCAACCCACGAAGCAGGCAACGGCACTTCCCTGAAAACCTCATCCGCCAAATCAAAAGCAAGTATCAAATAGGAACCATCCCTAAAAAAAAACCTGTGGAGACAACCATTAAAGTAAGCCCCAAAAGTCATTCCCTCATGGATAATATACTGGGTTTCCTGAATTCTCCTCCAAGCGTTAGTTTTCAGTGAATAGACAGCAACAATCGTCGTATCACTCAGAGCATATGATTCAGACTCGGAATCAGACTCATAGTAAGAGAGCATTACAACCTTGTAATCGTCCGTAGACGAATCGTAATCCACACCGTATAGACACGTGTTGAACCCATGACCAGGATTGAGTACAAAAGGCAACCTGGGAAGTTTCTTGCATTCTCTAGTGGATGGATTTACGAAGAAGAAGTTGGAGCTACTGTTTGTACCATAAAATAATATTTTCCTTTTACCCATCGATCGGATGACACGTGGCAAAGGAAATTACGGGCAACTTAAGGAATAAAATGGACTTAACCTAATTATTTAGAAATGAACCTAATCGATGGTGAAGCTATAAAAAAGTCTTACACATCGATTGGCCAACACGTGGCATCTTTTATGGTTTCCTGATCCATCGATCAGATGACAGGCGTCAAGGAGAAGTAAGCCCCATGCTTCCACGATTAAAACAAGCATTATGCACGATCAATAAAAAACAAATTGCCAAACGTGGGCATGAGTAGCAGTTGAGGCAGTTACTTGATCAAATTTTGAAGGAGTTTCAACTGCTAACTCCGGAACTGCTACTCCGGAGGGAAGATTCAAATTCAAATTGGGGAACTTCTATTTATAATCAAGATCAAAGCAGTTTGAAGGACACACAAACAACGCCAATCAGGCCTTTATCTTTTCTTTTCTAGGAGTAGAGTTAACTTGTAATTGTTCACTCAATCTTCTCGATTGATTGTTCTTCTACTTTGAGGGTTAATAAAGTCCATTTTGTTAATCTTCTTCCATATTTCATCCACTTCATTGTTTGTTTCCAAAGAAGTCCTGAAATACGGCAAGGAACCAAACTCCACTTTTCACATCCACATTCCAGCAATTCACAAACAGAATTTCCCATCGATTCACCGTCGATTGGAAAGAAGCCAGAAATTTTAGTAACAGCTACCTGTACGGCAAAACAGGAGCAAGCCATCGCAAGAGCCCAGTACATCGATCCGCTTGTCCTCTGGGGGCTGGAGCGAAGGGAGATCGAGCTTTGCGGCAAACGGAACGTTAGCGGTGATATCGACGGTGTAGAGGTCTTGGGTGGTGGATTGGAGAATGATGTTGTGGAGGAGGTGTTTGTTAGGGTTACTGGTGTGGGTTCGATCGAAATGGGTTTTGGAGAAATGGGGGGAAGAGATTAGGGAATTCCATGAGGGAGAAACGAACTTGAATCGGCACAGTGACTTCACCGGCAGTCGAGAGAGTACGTCCGCGATGATCTCCGGTGGGAGGTTGATTCGCCGGAGGGTGTAACCGCCGTTCTCAATGTCAGACTCAGACATGACGGGTTCTTGTGCTACTCCTATGAGAGAGAGGACTGGGATTCTTTCTTCCTAATCGTGAGAGTTTATCATACCTGTTCGATTTCTTTCTTCTCCACGTCTCTCTCTCCCCACTTCTTTTTTTTTTTGCCAAAATCAAATGCCTTTTTTTTTTAATCAAAAGTTATTGTTTTCACTAAACTAATGCTTTATTTTCAAAAAGTATTTTTCAAAAAATTCCTCCTAAATTCCCTCTACTTTTAATATTTCTCTCTCTACTTATTACTCCTACAATTTTTCAAAAAAAAATTCAAATTCAAACACAGCATAAAACATCTAACACATTTTCTCTCACAAACACCCAACACATTTTCTACAATTTTTAATTTAGTGAACACAACTTGAATACTATGTAGCCCGTAATCCTTGGTCTGAACTCCTCTTCAATGGGTCCGATGGTTGCCTAGCTTTCTTGCGCTAACCTGCACAGTGAACGCACGACTATGACCTAGCTTGGGGTTTCATCAGCAAGGCCCTCCGGCGAAAGGATGAAAATATGCAGAAAGCAAAGCAAGAGATTAGGGTTTGAGTGTAAGTTTTTTGTGTGTAACTCTTTAAGGTTGCATCAGTTGGTATTTATAGAGTCTGTTTGGTTTGCTCTCCAAGTACAAGCACATGCCTTGCATAGGTCAGCTGGCATCATTGTGTTATCACCGATAAAATCTAGTAACTGCTTCTGGGATAAGCTAGCGCCCCCATGTACGCCAATCATTATCGCTTGGTGTAACCATTTTTCGTGTGTGGGGTGGAGCGTGCTGACAAGGGCTGAGCCCTGACTTTGGCCGAGCCAAGAGGCGGGCGGCTCGGAGAGAGGAGGAAGCAATGAAGTCATCTGTCTAGGCCTTGACTTTGACTGAGCCAGAGAACTCTCTTCTCGGCCTAGGCGTTAGGCAGGTGAGGCGAGACCCTTCTCCGAGCATCGGTCATTGCCGAGCCTGGGCTTCAAAGGTACTAAGATCTCCTTCGGTATAGCCCCGGTGAATATCCGTCGAATATATGGTCCGGGCCATTTGCTTCGGCCTTCATATCAGACGGAAGGCTGTTTCTCAGGAGGGAGTAATCGATGGTCTCACTGTCTGAGACAATGGTCTTCGTCTCCATGTTTTGAAAATTTTTTATTTCTCTTTCAGGGTTACCTAACTTACCGTTGAAAGATATTGATTTCTCTTTCAGGGTCCTTAATAACGGGTAAATGAACCACTTTAGTGCGTGTGTGTTTTTTTTTTTTTTTTTTTTTATAAGGCTCTGTTCCAAAACACCTTTATAAAAAATAAGTACTTATTTCTTATTTTTTAAACTAAAAAATAATGTAAATAAAAAATAATTTTTCAAAATTTTTTACACCGTATTAAAGATTTCAATGAGATCTATGAAATAAGATCCATATTGATAGAAAAATTATTTGCGTAAGTACATAATTTTTGAGTTTAAAATTGTCTTTTTAAAAAATAAGTATTTATTTCCCTTTCAAGAACGGAGCCTAAATCTTATCATGATTTTTCATCCTAGTAAAGTAAGAACATCACTTTTGTGTCTTTTTTTTGAAGTCCTTTCATGATTTGTCGTCCTAATAAAGGAAGAGCACCACTTTGGTGTTTCTTTTTTTTTTTTAAAGTCTATAATATCTTTTCATTTCCAAAATTGTACACGAAAGGCAAAAAGAGTGCACAAATTAAATTCGTTAAGGACTTAATTGTAGAGGCATTAATAGACAAACCAACACCAAATAACCAATAAATCCAATAACTGCCCACCCTCGTCAATTTATGCTCTTTTATTAATTGTTTCTATTCTAATATATAAAGAAAGAGTGCGCACCACTTTGGTGTCTCTTTTTTTTTTTTTTTGAGCCATGTCATGCTTTTCATTTCCAAAACTATACACAAAAGACAAAAAGATTCATGCACAATTAAATTCGTTGAGGATTTAATTGTAGAGGCATAATAAACAAACCAACACCAAATAACCATCAATTAAACCCAATAACTACCCACCCCACGTCAGTTTATGCTCCCCTTTTAATCTTTTACCAATTTGATGGCAATTTGTTTTATTTATGTTGGGATGAAATTCGAAAGATTGGTAATTGGTATGGAGTTGAAGTGTCTGGAGCCACGGAAAAAAAATGATTCCTTGGTTGTTATGCATGATGAACTTTCATTATGTATCTATGAATGAATACACACGTGTAGTGTGTGTCACCCTTAATCTTGTTTTATACCTACTAGAAGTCGAGGCCCACGCAATGCGTGCGCAAGTTAAATTTTCACAAAGTATGCACAGTAGCTCCCACTTATTGTTTGATTGAATTTGGCAAAATATTCAAAATTCAACTTGCACTGCTCCGACCTCTAGTTGTGATAAGCCCTCTCTCATCAATATGAAACCCTCTACTGTGAGCCCATGCCCACGTTTTCAACCCTTGAGAAATAATCTCACCGTCTTCCTTCTACTTTCGTTGTAGCACTCTTTCATTGTGCTTCTGCTTTTCCTTTCAACAACCCTCTGCTTTTCCTTTCAACCACCCGAACATCAGAATGGCAAGATACAGCTTGGAGTTTCTATTTTGTCTCCTGATCAGTTTCTTTTCGGTTCCGTCCCTCACTCTTTCGGTTGCTGGTGGTTCATCGTGTTCCGACTCCGTACGTGTTCCCTAATAACCAAGTGCACTCGCAACACTTCCTCATCCACTCTCCACATACGTACCTTACCGTCACACCCAAGTCAGTTCATCGACATGGGTTGCACGGGGAATCAATCCTAATTTGAATGGGATGGTTGTATTAGACAGTTAACCATCAACTCATTTAAAAGCTTAATTAAGCTGTTAGAGAGATGGACAACTTTATTATTTATACCTTCAACACGCCCCCTCGCGTGTAGCCAAGCTCTCCTCTATGAGCGAGCTAAACACGTGTAAATTTTTTAACATTAGGTAGACGGTGGGATTCGAACACAGGATCTATTAATGTCTGCTTTGATACCATATTAGATTGTTAATCACCAACTCATCTAAAAGTTTAAATTGTTAGAGAAATGGACAACTTTATTATTTATACCTTTAACAGGTTGGCATCGAACGTAGCCTACCCAAAGCTTGATGGAACCGTGGCTGTCTTCTTTTCGCCTGTTATGAGCTATGGAACCCGACTGCAAGAGGGGAACTTGAGTTTTCCTATCTTGAATCTGTAGGGCGATGGTTATATATGCAGTTATTGAGCTGCCAGAAAACACTACAGTCTACAAGTGATAACCATGTTTGGCAACACGGACCAGTCTCCGATAGTGTTTGGGAGATAAATAATCAAAATGAACGATTTTAAGGGTATTGTAGACTTCAGTGGCGGCTCCAAGAAATTTCGGCCAAGTGTTCAAAAATTAGCTTAACTCTTGTAGCTCTATTAACCAACAATATATGCTCAAAATTTCATACGTCAGTATAAAATGTGTGGTCAAAAAACATAAGCTTCACTCCGAAGAAATTGTGTATACTATGCAAAAATGAGAAAATTAAAAATACGATATACTTTTGGTCAATAAAAACCGCACATTTTTTTAATTTCTCGCCTTGCATAGTTTGACAATCTTCTGGGATGGAGGGAATGTAATTTTATAGAGAAAAGAGATAGAGATGGCAGCTGTAGACTTTACACAGCTGTAAACTTAGACGCGTTTCCGGGCCCTTGGGAGTTGGGAAGCCAACGGAGTCAACATAAGCCTTGCTGGTTTGGAGGATATCCTGCGTTAAACCCACCTTTTCTGGTAGTGTTTCATATTTTGCGCCAACGTTAAACCAACGTATTAATTCACTAATACTCTTTTGAAAGAAATTGTGCCGATAGATTGAGACGGACGTTCTTGAACATATGCTCTTCATTAGGATGGTATGTAAACATTTTTTTATTGGAGTCTTAGATTCGAAGGAAGATTAATTTTTATAGTTAACAGGGTTTTACTATATTTAGTTGAATTTATTTTAATTTGTAGCTAGTCCATAATTCCACAAGCTAAATAAAAAAAAATTATAATGCAATTAATTTCTTGAATACGAAATCAATACATTTAGACCATCGGCAGTGGACATAGAGCACAATACCTACCCCAATAAAAATTCTTTTTCTCGCACTTTTT